>JARK01001399.1:754812-765508 GCA_000688135.1 Ancylostoma ceylanicum | reverse complement strand
AAATTTTTATTCTTCCTCTCAAATCACACAAAGTGGGCGAGGTGAGGAAATGAGGAGAGAGAGAGAAAGGCGGAGAGATAGCAGAGAGTTCTCTGAGCAGTCCAGAGAACTTCAGTAGAGAATAGAACCTCTAACACCTGGGATCCGTCCTTAAGTACCCTTTACATTCCCGCCAACTACATTCGAATTTGGGCGCATGGCGCCATTCCAGAGATCACAATCCTGATGCCCCGCCCACGACCTACCCTACGGCACACCAGGACCTCGGAAGCAAGGGTAGTAGAGTATGGTGCATAACGGTAAGGCCGTGACAGATTCAACAAATTTTTGAGATTTTTGTTATGCAACTATGAAGTATCAATCGTGTCTGTATAGCCTGTTTGCTCAAGGAGTGCCTATGGGAGGACTTTGTCTGCAACTACGATCGCAGCCGTCTTGGCTGGCAGATCGGCTGGTTCGATCGGAAACAGTAGTGAAACATCTAAATGGAAGGGATCATACCACCGGGTGTGAAAAATGGGTCGAACCAGCCAATCGCTTAGCCGATACCACTACTGTCGTAGTTGCAGACAAAGTCCTGCCATGGACACTCCATGAGCTAACAAACCATACGTGCCAGAGAGTGTACGATGCTCAGTATTTTTGCACATTTCATTTTCGTTCTACACATTTCTAAGGATCGTGGAAATGGAAGTAAACACACCTCTTTCTGTGCTTTTCTAGAAAATAGCATAACATGACGCGATGAATGAACAGGTACTGCTAAAAATAAGAGTAGTTTAACTTGCACTAAAATTTACAGGAAAATGCTCAAAAAGCTCTTGGCATGAAGGAGAAGGGCACCTATAACAGCGATATCACGCTCCAGCTATGTTTTCAAGATATTTGCATAGTTGCAATGTACAGCATACTCTGATCACAATCGTCTATATGAATTCTTGCAAAAACTCCGAAATTTTTTGTGGCTTTTTGGATATAATCAGAGACATTTTTCCTAGTTTCTCATTCTGGTTAGAGTCTGAGAGGAGAAAGCTCCCTCCAAATAGTCTCTTTTCACCGCTTGAGCGTTATCGGATATTTCGGAGAGGTGCGATGGAGCAAGTACAGTGAGTGTCGGTGGTCGGCGCGACAGCGCTGCTCCTGCTGGACTTCACGCCGCAAGGACAAATAAGGGGTTTTTCGGATAGTTTTTCATTTTCTTTGGTGTTAACTATTGAAGAGACTATGGCTTGCTATCACAGCGACGATTCCAGCGCGAAAAAAAAGCGCTTTCATTGACGCTTGCTGTATGTGGCAGATGTCTTACGTTCTCCGATACTCCGCCTTAGCTCTCCCGAAATCATACGATTTAGAAGCAGAATGATCTCATTTTCGATTCCGATATACATACGAACAGGCTAGCACTTTACCATACAGGTACGACCTGTGGTTACAGATGTCAGGTACAATAGAAAATGGTCTTACAAGATCATTTTGAATCGTATACGCCCTTTGATTCCGCAGTTCTCGTAACAAGTCGTTCATAGCAGCGCATTCCTTACCCGCTTGCATTCTCTCTTAAAAGATCGCTAAGTAGTGTTAACCTAGTCCAGAAGACTTTTCAAACTTGCCTAAAATGTATTCAATAGCTACAATTGTCCCGGTTCTGCCTATCCCGGCAGAACAGTGCACTATGATTGGTCTAGTTGTTCCTCGTATACGTGAAAGCAGCTCCTAGATCAATTTTATGTGTATTAATTTCATCTAATACGAAAAACAACACCTATGGTTATATAATAGCACACGAGTAAGCATTTGACTGACCATAGTAGTAAGTCTGCATGGCGGTACTCCTCTATCTGGCCAGTCTTGCCACTGATAATGCCGAACCTCCCGCTGTTCAGTACCACCATCAGGCTTGGTGAATTTAATAAAGAGTACTGTTACTATGACGCTCTGTTCCTCAGGGCTCATCGGCCGCATCTGGAATTTTTGCACTTAATTTTGGCTATTTTGACTGACCATGAGTATTACCTCAGGACTTACCTGTACATTAGTTATTTCAATTCCAGAATAGGTCTTACTCGTTCCTAACTGGGTTGGCCAGTATTCTGCACATTTAAACTTACCCTACAAGTTTCAATAATTAGAGGTTGCTTTCTAAAGTTAGTTTGAGCTGCTGCCGATTTTTTTATGGCAAAATATTGGCTGAATTGGCAAATCGTACCGTTTCTATACAGTTACACAGCATTACAATAGTCTCCGACTGTTCTTGCAGTACCATCATCCAAAATTCTGGAATTGTACCATCAAGTGGGCCCTGAAACGTTTAATCCAGTATGCTAACGTTTTCCTTGGGAACGGGCACTTTCCACCTGGTAAGTTTGGCTGCGTGACATGAGATACGTTGTTGAGCTGTGATTGGTCGATTCATGTGTGCGTCGCGGCCGCAGCATTCAAAGGTACGAGCAGTCGTGGGGAGAAATAGACAAGTCTCCTAAGCTTGGGTGGGACAGATGAATGCTTTCCGAGCCGACATACTGCAAGGATGTGGCTAATGTGTCGTTCAATGCGTTGAATTTGAAAGGCCAGCCTGGATATGGATGTATACTGGTGCGGCGCGGTCGCGTTGCGGCGTGCGTTTTGACCACCTACCGGACGAGCGTATGAATAATTTATTTATTTATGGTGTGTATAAATTTAGGTGTATAAATTAGGAGCGTCAAATCCCTGTCCCATCTGTACGTGATCGAACCTTCGTATAGAGTACGTCAATCACGATAGCGACTCCCGCGGACTGCCGCGCCGCACCCCTTAGGCGTCGTGGGCGAGGCAACACCCGACATCTATGGCGCTCAACCACACCGCTCGAACCGTGAAACCTCTAGGACGTTGTTGGGGCATTGTCGGGGAAGTTTTGATCAATATTCACATGGGGTTGACTATTTTCAGGGTTTTTTTTTGCATAAAAGTGCACTGAATCCCCAAACACGACCTGAGTGCAAATAAATCTCTTGTCCGATATTGGTGTTCCAACATAATTCGCATGGATATAGTCGCAAGGAGCTCCAGGCCACGTTATTACGACACGATGTTGATCCTGACATGGTACGTCTTGGTACCTAAATAATTCGTGTGGAGTGAAAATTTCGCACTTTTTTTGAAATAAAAGAAATGACCAAACCCATATTATTTGCTAGTTCAGAAACAACTAACCTATTTCTACCAGCTTCATGATTTGCTTTGAAAGCCTCATAAGTGACGTCAGGCATGGTGTACCTCGCAAGAGATCTATACTCTGCTCTCAGTGCCTCCACTCCCATATCCAGTGCCCGCATCACCCATTTTGCGACCTAGCATCGAAATTTTCATTAAATCTTTCGCCGTTACCTAATTCACCTAGCTTTAGGGAGAATCACTGTCCGATAGGTAAGATTTGGCTAAATTCATGAAACAAAAATCTTGTGGTGCTCAACTCACCACTTCACTACCTTTACATGGCCGAGGTTGCTGCCCTTCTGGATTCTGCAAATTGAATAAAAAGCTTGCACAGCTCACCGTAATTACAACTGATACCTCTTTATCCAAGACATGACCACATACACACCTTGCTTTGTTTTTCTGCTTTAAATTTGGCATCTGCTTCTTTATTTTTCTTCCCTTTCTCTTTCGATTTTTCACTTCCTTTCTCTCTGCAGATATAGAATTAACACATTCGCGACAATGCACGTTTTACGTCTTGAGCCACTTCGGACCAACGCGAATTTTTGCTTTATTTTCAGGGAGATCGCCGTGGAAGGGGTGTATTTGGTGTGCTGATTAAGAAGGGTCCATGTCAAGAGGTGCGCTCGCTCATTACCTGGGTCATCTCGCACCTCGACCGCACCTTCCCACAGGCACAGGCTGTCGTGTTTACAGTATCCATCTGCTCTGAACCGCTTCATGGCTAGAGAGGGCAGCCAGATGGACAACTTGTACGGATTACCGCGCGCGACGGGTGGGTTTACCGCGTCCAGCGAACTGCGGAGATGGAAAAAGAACGCCGGAGAAGCTGATATGGCCCTCCACAGCCCTCATGCAGGTACAGTCGTATGGAGCTTGCCCTCATACAGTACTGGAAGTTTCCTCTCGTATAAAGCTTCCCGAAATTGGTTTTTAGAATCGGTCCTGAATGCATTCCGAAAACGTAAAGACAGTGTCCAGGCCAGATGTTCCATATTTCTAGCAATTTCTTTCTCTGTTTGACGAGCTGATTGCAACAATATTGAACTGATTGTTTTTTCTTTGCTCAAGCATGAGTTCATCGGTATTCTGTAAACATTTGATGTTACATAGTCTGCCACGCGCGACGCGCGACGTTGACGGCGACAACGCTCGATTTGGCGAGGCCGCCTACCTCAGCTGGTAACAGGTGATACCGATATTAACAGCTCTTACAGCCACCCGCAATTAAAGGTGCGACAGAGGTGCGAGCGAGGCGCGAAAATTTTCCGAGCGCACCTCTTGACCGGGACCCGATTAAGAATATGAACTCTGTTCTGCATGCTGAAGCGTTTTTGTAATGTTACGGTACTTATACTGTACAAACTGTAGGGAGCCGTCTCCCTCAGGAACTGGCCAAGCACTGCAAAGGGGATTATTTCACGTGCTGATCACGAATATGGCATTCATTTTGTATCCAAAAGCCCTTCTGAGGAGTTACGGTACGCATACAATACAAGTCAAAATATGGAGTACTGCCACACATTAGGCAGTCTTTGCCTTATAACTTTCCAAAAAACTGTTTTGATGTGAAATGGACGCCATATTAGCGATCCGCACTTGAAATAACCCCTGTCGGTGAAGTTTTGGTCGATTCTAGAAGAAAAACTGTCCTTACAGTAAACATACAAAAGGGCCTACAGTAACCACACAAAAAGACCTTGCGGTATGAAAACGATATCATTTTCGTGCACAGCATCTTAAATAACCTCGCAGTCCAAAATTTCGCTGGGTTTTGCGAAAAAATTAACTTACAGTACGTACAGTATGCCTACAGTAACCCTACAGAACTGCACCATGCTACGAAATGGATATCATATTCGTGATCAGCATGTCGAATAACCCCTAGGGGTGAAGTTTGGGAAAACTCGGTTGAAGAAAAGGGGTTAAAACAGGTACGACCCACCGGTGGGTCGTATTGTCCTCTACGTAACTTCCCGTACGACCCACCGGTGGGTCGTATTGTCCGTTATGTGTTAAATGGGAGGAAACAATTCAGCAGCTGATGTTGGTAGAGAGGAGACTATATAGCGATAATGAGACGATGCTTTTGGGAGCCAAATAGGAGGCGGTCTATGGGCGCTGTCCAGGAGCAAAAACTGAAGTCCCGGCTACGAAGGAGCGCGAAGACATGTTGGTAGTAGTGCTCATAGGTCACGTATAAATCCAGGCATATTCCATATAGACGCAATATAGGGGTTTAGTCTTACCATAGATGCGCGCTCCACCCCTTCTGAATCTCACACTCGCAACGTCGTGATGTGGGTGCTGTGCCAGTTCATATCTCGCATCAGCCACAACAAATCCTGCCTTTGCCTGCTGGCGTTCATCGAACGTTAACCACCCAAGTCAACTATGCGTACCTGATTTGGCTCGATTAAGCGCTCACGAATCTCATAATCAGCTCAGGTACATAGCTCATATTAAAGTGGTGAAACTCCGCCTTCAAGTTCTATCGATGCTCGCATAATTTTCCCACACGTCAGATAGAGACCCACCCTTTCTTCATATGAGCCTGATTTGTATGATGGCCGTACAGTAACAGTGAAAAGCAAACTATGCACCACACCGTACATAAGCAGTTCACTGTTGATATTTCTTGTGAATTTTCAGCCAATAAACATATTTACTGCTGATCGAATACAGCTGCATTTATACTGCGTCAGGGTCCGATGCGGTCGATTAACAAAAGATGCGTATCAATTCATGTCGGTCGAATTCCGAGGGCGCCAACCACTAGGCGAAATTTGGCGGTTTCTGCAAGCTCCGCCCATTGGCTCTGATGCCCTAGATGGTGAGGCAAATCCTCGACTGTCGCAACACTGGATGGGCTCTGGATGTGTTCATTCCACTCTACTACACGTTATTCACCCGTATGTGCTTGGAAAAGTCCGTCCATTTTGAACATCAGAGACAGTGGGCGGAGCTTACGGTAGTCCTTCAGCGCCATCAAATCTCGCCTAGTGGGTTACACTCGAATTCCGATAGGCCCATGGCATACTTCACAGAGACACCGTCACTGTGAAGAAAATGAATGAAAATGATGATAACAAAGTGTGTTCAAAAGCGGTGGGTGCCGAATGGATGAATGCGCTACCCTTGAGGAGTGCTTATACTTTCTTGCGAGGCGATCGCGTCGCGGCTACGTCTACAACACGCGCGTCGTTCGGCTGCGCCATGTCAAACTTTGCAAATTTGCGTATACGCAGAGTTACACAAGTAGCTTAATTTGACATAAGCGTCAATGACGATGATTTTCATGTGTCACACAAGTTTCAAGCCAAAGCAGCAAGAAAATCAAAGAAACAACAGCCTACTCCAAGCTCCGACATCGACGAAATCATCGCGTCGTTTGTGAAGGAAAAAGTATAAACAGAACGCGGCGGAGATCCGCGAGCGACCAGTGCTTGCGCATGCATCCTCTCGAGCATTTGAACAGATTGCTTGGACGCGATTGTCGCGTCGCGACGAAGTATAAACACTCCTTTGGTCGCAGTGTGAAAGCTGGTATTTATCCTTGTGAAGCCACGTCGCAAATTCGCGTCGCGCTGTTGTGTATTGAATGTACGTAGTAGTACCCCGCATTGCAGTAGTAGCGCACTCATTTCTAGATTAACTATGTTGAATTCAAAATAATCTGCTGTATAATTGCATAGGAACCATATGCAAATTTATACAAGAATGTGATTTTGAGCAGAAGAACATTTTTCATTATGGATTTCTCCTGCATATGCACGAACGAGTACAACGTAGGCTTGTTTGCAGTGTTAGTGTGTCAGTCGTCGAGATTTCTTAGTATTACATCGAGGCGTTGCAATTCTCCTCGAATACGATCATTTTCGATTTTCTCATCTATTGACGGCCGTTGCTAAAAAAGGGATGCTAGTTGAAGAAAAGTAATGATGAAAAATTTTGTGATGTTCGCAAACCTTTGCCGTGAGGTCTCTGCCACAAAATCCATCACACACCGCTCTTCGTCCACAACAACACCTTGCATACCTAGAATATTGTCACTTCGAACGTAGGAATTATATGCGGTTCAAAAAAGAGTCAGTATTGGCAGTATTGGTGCATTTACAAACTCAAGGTAGGCTGTGCGGTTGTGCACTACCAAGCGTACTTGATATCGATTGAAAACGACTGCGTCTCAGTCCATGGACCTTCCGTCAGTACCAGTCACCGGTTGAACGGACTAGAGGTGAAATTCCAACTTTTTTGCATGAAAGGAATCTTTAATGGCTGCTGATCAGAATGGTCTATGTGATTCGCAGAGAATTGCAGAATGAACCGGTTTTCGAGCTGCGATTCCGGGGGAGACTGTGGGTGGAGCCACGGCGGGATTACAAGGATTACTTTTAATGTGCTCCTTTGCTGTCCAAGTATGGACTTCACTTTCTATTATGTTAGGGGATATATGAAGAGCTCTCACGCAGAGAACGAATTTCCTCATGTGTGGTCTTGGCTGTGAATTACCCAGAAAACGCGATGGGCCCTCCCACTGTCTCCGGAAAAACTGGGCTGGAACAGCGGTCTCTACAGCACTTTTGCACCTAATCAAATATGACATTTTCATCGGAGGTCATGGTAGGTTCTTCCAACGGGGGTCCCAGAAAAGATCTTGCGATGGGATGGGGCCTTAAATGCCAGCCTTAGTCTGGGGTCATGGCTTAGATTCCCAGGTAAAGGTCTGCCACTACTCATTGGGTGTCTCCTCATCTCCATTTTACCCATTTCATCGGCCAAATAGCTAAATTTGCATGACTTTTGAAGTGAGTGTGGGAAAACCAGGCATTTCTTCTAATCCTATGGACTGCCCAACGCAAATTTATCCAAGACTGTTTTGACATACTAGGAGCGTCGACGAAGCTGACGGATTCGCACACTTGATCCAGTACAGCAGCGCAACCGCGTCGCGCGCCAGATACGCCACCTGTCGCTGCGAGACGCGGTCGCGTTGCTATATACGCTCAGATCCGCAAATTACAGAGTGAAAAAGTACAAGATAAAAAGTTCAGTCCCGTGAGCGGGCAGTATTACCGTAAGCTCTGGGCATTATGGATCCAAACCCTTTCTGGACCTAAAATCGGCACCGAAAGTTGGCTCATCGTGTCATAGACTACGATTACCTATATGGTTGGGTTCAATGCAGTTACGTGCGATTTTACGATCAAAAATCGCGGTATGACCGTCTGCTAACGGGGCAGAACTTTTCATTCACCATAATGAAAGTTAGTTACTGTAAGTATGCAGTCAACTGTGAAAATCTTTATAAAGTGAAACGTAACTGTTTACGTTGCCGACCAGTCTCCATCAGGCCCCGGAACGTCGGTCTTGGTCCATCTACAGGATAGCTGTCCTCATACAACCAGCGCTTCACATGGCAGCCGTTTCGAACGAAGCTGAAAGGTACATGGTTTTGCTGCGATTGGCTGCCCATATCCTAGAAACATTTCATTCCATGTACAATGGCCCAAGAAAATTTTTGATTATCTAGCTTGAACTGAACATTTCAACGACATTAGTTGATTGTCCACAACTCGATAAATGCTAACTGTAGTTTATATAGTAATCATGAGTGGGGCGTGACAATATTAATAATCGGCGAAAGCACGGGAATATTCACTATTTTTCATTTTTTCTACTTATATAATCGACCACAATCACTAACTTGCTTATGACAATTCGTTGAGCTGGATATTCCGGATCAATCCCTTCTTCAAGAGGTACAAGATCGGATACCCGTTGAATAGCTGGCTGAAAATATCACCGTTCAGTTAGCTCAAATCTCAATATTCAAAAGGCTCCACATATAAGTACATATTTATGCTTGACCAGAAATTTTCATTATTTACTGCTCTAGCGGGGTACCAGAGGAGTCTGGGAGGATGAAGCACTGACTTGGTTCATCGGATGCCCCCCCGCAAGTCACTGTATAGGGCACATACGCATTCAACGCCTCTACGATTCCAGATGAAGTCGAATGCGTGGCGCATCCCTCGTGACGGGATTGATCAACGCCGACCACTTTATCCACTTTATCCTTTATGTGCAGTGGCGACAAGGAGTGGTAGTAGTTTGAACAAAGCGGTGAGATCACTTTCATTGTAACCTCTAAGTTGACCCCGAGTCATGTACGAGGTTCAAAGGCCCGAAAAATTGAAAAAAAAATTGTGACCACAAGGTACATAATAGCCTGTCTCAGTCAGGGCCCTTGCGCGTGATTGGAAGAATGGGGTAAAATGTACCTACGAATATGTACCTATGAATATGGTTACTCATGCAGGGTATAGGCGTCACGTGTGGGTAACCATAGGCCTGGATGCGTCATTCAGAATACTCAGGGCAAACGTGTATTTGCATGCTATTAACACGACTAGCTTGGGTAGTCGGGCAGGTGTGGCGCAGTGGTAAGAGGCTCGCTTCGGGCGCACACGGTCGATGGTTCGATCCCGTCCGTGACCAACCAAGGCATCCATCCCTCGGTAAATTGGTACCAGAAGAGTCTGCGAGGATGAAACACTGACTTGGTTCATCGGAATTTCTCGGAGTTAGCTACGTACGTGGTCAAAATAACAGCGATCTCTAATCAAAGGTTGCTACAACTTAGCTATTTCTATCCTGGCTAGCTCGAGGATGGCACATTAACCTAACCGGCTGCATTGCTGGCAATGATTCTCTGTTCCCCGTCCATAACTTTTCAAGGTGCGCTAGACTCACCTCCGTGACAGGTTCGTCCGTTTTGGGTTTCGAATAGATATCTTCCTCCTTTCTAGGGATTTCTTCCGCTGGTCTCACAGTAGGCTCTGTTCATAGATACCATACTTTTAGAGGGAACACAGGCCAATCATTCAGGTAAAAAGATAAGATTGGTCGTTCATGGAGAAGAAGCTATTCTATCTTACCTCTCATAGCGAGTCTTTCAGCCCTTCTTGGTCTCCTCTTTCTTATTGAGCTGTCTTCAAAGAACAAAGATGAATGGGGAAAATCAATGAATGAGAAATGGAATTAATGGATTGCAACTATTTTTCTAATTTTCTGGACCTTCTCTGCTTAAATCCCACTTGCTTACCTATATCAATAGCAGTCGAAGGTGGTTCGCCTTCTTTCTTTGGATATTCCCTGTCGTCTGGAGATCGAAGAGGTTGGAATTGGAACTGAACTGTGGTATTCAGTTGAAATCATGAGGGAACTCTTGCTAACAGGAAAACGTTACAGTGGAATTTGTCCGAATCACTCACGTTGCTTTCCAGAACAGGTGGTGCCGCCTTCAGTATTGCTCCCTACAATAGACTTTTTAAGTTATTCGCGAAAGTCAGTAGTTTTTCCTTGGAAATGAAAAGGTTTCTGCTACTACTGCTCTGATTATCATTTCTACAGTCATTTTTCAACAACTCCACATTTTCGTTTTTTAAATCAATTTTAGGCAACACAATGAAGCGGAATCTCGGCGGATGTT
>JARK01001399.1:730888-752233 GCA_000688135.1 Ancylostoma ceylanicum | reverse complement strand
TTGTGAATAAGCGTTGCAATCACACTAATACTACATCTAATTTCAGTTTTTTAGAGTTCCCGGAATTTTTCATTCTGCGCGTACAGCCGTGAAATTGTGTTGGATTGCAGCCGACACGCTTTATGTGACCTCATGTCCGACGTCCGAATTCGTCCAAACGGCTTAGGTCAAACGTTGGACTTACAGCGGTTAACGCGTATGAACGTGGGTAACGAGTTATGTGGCGCCGTCCTCATTACAAACGACGCAGTTTTGGGAGGCGGTCAATACGTGCGCCGCGACGCGACCGCTCCGCAAGCGCATGCTTCTTGAATTCAGGTTGGTCCTCCAAATTCAACGCATTAAATGACATCGGTGGCGCTTCCCCGCGGTTTTTCGGCTCCGACAGAACTCATCGGTCCTACCCCTGTTGAGTAAACTGGTCTATTTCTCCCCAGCGCCACTCGCACCTGTCAAGGCTGGTGCTGCGACGCGCGCATGAATAGTCCAATCACAGCTCAGCAGCGTACTTCTTGACACGCAACCGCGGCCGTGACTGGTGCCCTTTGTAGTGATAGCTCGGGCTTGATGCGTGCGTCGGTCATCCGTCAGCTATACACGTTCATTTATGGAGAAATTTCATCTAAGACCGGTCAAGGCGGTAGGGACACGATATCGAACGGACGCCGGAATAACCACTAGGCTGTAGATGCGTGCGCCTCCGTGCGTCTGAGCTGCGTTAGGGCATATTCTCCATCGAATAGTCAGGCGCATCGCTGACGTTCGCATTTAATATAAATTCGCTCTGTACGAATCCAGTTCTGGAAAAAAAAATTCTCACCTTCTTCATCGGAGAAAACGGAGTGATCGGCGCATCAAGAGTTACAAGAGGTGAACCTTGGAGCGTAGGATCTCGTTGGACACTTTGACTGGTGTCCTTCGAAGGACCGGTCAAACTCTGTGATCTGACCAGATGTGCACGATTATCCCTGATAACGTCTTCTTTTCCTATGCTCTTTACTCTCTTACTCCTACTCTTCGACCTCGATCTTCTGCTTCTTGACTTTCGTCGTCTTGATTTTCTTCCTCTTGCCTTTCTACTCTTGCTTTTCTTGCTTCGTTTTCTTTTTTTGCTTTTCTTGCTTTTTCGCTTTTTCTTCGACTTCGATCGTGATTTCCGAGATCGAGATTTGCTGGCCATCTGCAAATTTCTATTTCTTTTTCGTTTAGGAGCTCCTCAGGGCAACTTACTACCTTTCCTTTCTTTTTCTTCCCTTTGCTTTCTCTTTTTTCCACTCTTTTCACCTTCTGTCCCTTGCGGCAACATGACAGCGAGAACCCTTTCTCGCTTTTACTCCCCTTTCCCTTTTCTTTTCTCTTCTGAAATTTCAGAGCGTAACGAAAGCAAGCACATCTCGTACATAACTAGCAGCACGTTGGACTCACTCGCTTCTGACGTCTATCCCTCTGGGCGGTGCGCTTTCTCCTTGGTTCTAGTGATTGATCCATTGGTGAGTAACCGAGAAGAGGCGAGTAATTAAAATGAACCACACCACAGTTCTTGTTCGCTGATTAGATGAGTGATAGTAGTAATTGTTGATATGGCTGCCAACATGAGGTGAACAGGGCAACTTATGGCTGTCAGACATGAGTATCCATTCGCGGAGGATTTTCCATGAAGAGCGGTCAATGCGTGTGGTAAATCCTCAATGAAAAGAACGCACAACAGCCGCGAGGCCGCAACGCGTGCGTCAGCGATGCGACTGAACCTGTCCTTCAACATATAGACGCACGCGCGTCAAACGCACGTATCGAGTATAAACTGTCCGTCAGATTTCTTGTATCATGGTTCTCCTTCAGCTAAGGGATCCCAGCCGATTTGCTGCAAGGCCACTTTGCCGAATTGAATGGATATGTTAATGCTTTCTATGATTTTATTTGTTGCTGAGCTTCTCCAGAAAGAAATTCTGCTTCCCAAAGTATTTGTCGCAGACATCCGCCATATGACTCACGCATCAGTTTTTTTCCATGCTTTTCTGGCCAATTCATAGATGGTTCCAGTTGGCAATTCCCAAATTTGTTTGTTGAACCACGATAGTATTGAGACGTTTAGCAAATAGAGTGCGCGTCAAGACTTTACGCCCACCCTAGAAATTCGCCGTTTTGGATGAGGATCAAAATTTCCCGAGAAATGGAGCCCACTATCATATTCGGAATGCTTGAAAACTCCCGTAAACTCTTGCTAGGTCTTTTTTTTTAACGATCCTCTAAATTTTTATTCGTTTTTAACGGGAAAGCCCGGCGGTTTAAAACATTACGTCCATCCTTGGATACGATCTTTTATCGTAGTGAAACTAGGCGATGCCTGTGAATTAGCATTTCTTAGGCTGTGCCTTGCTGATTACCACTCCAAATAGTCAATTCCTCATTGCGGTGAGAAAGTTGTTCATGGCTCTCGCGAAGCTATAATAGATGCAGAGCCGGAGAAAATTGTTTCTTTGAGGCTCTGTAGGTGGTGGTTGGTGTCTACTGCCATAGAATCCTGTCAGCAATTATGCCATCTAAGTTCCTCATGGTTTCTAAAAGTTAGACTTGAATGCTCCATAGCGTTTTCTATGGTCTTTTTGAACGCTACTACATCAGTCTGTATCATTTGTCAGTCTGTTAGCAACACCTTCCCTGGGAAATCGACATTTTTCAAGGGTGGGCGTAAAGTTTTGAACCGCCGCGTTTTCCCTTCAAAAACGAATAAAAACTCAGAGGATCACTATGGAAAGACTTAGCGAAAGTTTACGGGGGTTTTCAAGCACGCCGAAAACGATAGTGGACTCCATTCCGCGGGAAATTTTGACCCTTGTCCGAAACGGCGAATTTCTAGGGTGGGCGTAAAGTTTTGACGCGCACTGTAGTGTAGGAGGCATGAGTACAACTAGTAAGCCATGTTGCCCAGCAAAAATGACGTCATTCTATAAATGGTTCCGAACGAGTCGGAAGTAGATACGTCAGGTCATTGCCGTTGAGACAATAACTTTTTTCCTGGATGCGATGGTGCTTTAGGGTTATTTGCACAGAAGTGTCATACAAAAAAAAAACGCAGGAAAATACAGAATGGTTCCTGAAAGTCAACAAGCCGTTTGTGTATGCGATCAAAGCAAATACAACCGATCTAGACCTTTATAAACTTATCAATTGCTCAGCGCTCGTGTATTTCTGAAATCAATGCCTTGGAGTCCAGTGTGGTTCCTTTGGAACAAACTTGGAACAGAGAGGAATTTTAGGACCATTGTTCTTTCTGTACATAGAAATTATACAATGCAATGTTGCGGCTGCACTACTGGTTCTACTGCAATGGTCTCCATTAGTCACCACTAATAGACTAATTAAGTCTGGATTTACGTGCAGATTATATCTGATTCATCTTTTTATTCGAGGAGAAAAACGTGAGAGTTTCGCTTTAGGTCACGTACCAACTGCCTTTTTAAAAGACCTATTAGTGCATAGTGACAAGCGGCTTTGTGCAGCTATCGAGCTTCTTCGGTAGGCCTGTCAACTCAAAATAGGTGACATCATTTGTTTACTTCGACCTGAGGTGTGACACATTCGCGAGCATATTTGACCAGGATTTGAAATGATCATCAAATTTTGCAGCCATCTTTATGTTCAACAAGTGAATCATCAGCTATGATTGAAAAGTTTCCAATAGTACCTGATACGTGCGGATTGGTCACACATTCTTCCCGTAAACGGTGTATAAATTGGCGGTCTCTCCATTGCTAATGTGTGTGCAATGCGCGTCTTGCTCTTGCTGTGTTTTATTTCAAAACTCAACACCGTCACGTGAGTTCTCTTCATTTTGGCTTTAAAATGACTTAATCAGTTTTAAGGTCAACCGTTTTAAGGTCAGTTTTAAGGTCAGGTCATCATTATTAGTTTGTTCCACAGAGAAACAGAAAAGATGTAATCAACATTGATGCACTTAGAAATACGAAAAAGAGCAGTGTGAAACTGGAAGAAATGTAACCACTAAGACTTCAAAAATACTTTACAAAACTTCGACTTTTCCTAGTTAATGAGGCAGCTACTTTGAAAAATTCCCTTTACGTGTGCTGCTATTGTGTTTATGCAAAAAATTGATTATTTTCGAAATGAGGACGTCTTCCAGGATTTTTGGTTTGATATCCGCTGGAAAAGCATTACGAATGCGTTGGGACTAAATTTTCTTAGTTTTTTTTTTCATTCCCGGACTTCGCATATTTTACTTTGTTTTGAAGATGCGACGAGAACAAAATCAACGTCGATGAGCCGATTACGTTGACTTTATCACCCAAGATATGGAATCTTCTCGAAACAAAGGCGAATATCATCAATGATGCCGTGACATCGATAACATTTCCTGATTTCAGTGGAAAGGTTTGGACCGTTTTCAACTTCACCCTAACAAAAATAAGTGGAACTAAAGTTGCTGAAATACTTATGAATAATGAATTCACCGAACATGAGCATGGACCGTTCAAGAGAAAGCGTTTTCCTCAGCTAACAAATTTATCACTCCCACTTTGTGAGGCCATTCTTTACGTATCTACGCACTAAGAATTAGGTCGTTTTTCTCTGTGAATCTAGCTAGAACACAAAGTTGTAAGTATAAGCTGTCTTTAGCTTTTATTTGCTAGCTTCTTTTCTTCTCCTTCTTCTTAGCTTTTGTCCTGCACAGTCGCAGGGGGTGTTGGTTCTCTTACGCCAGAGAGCACGGTCCTGGGTGTCGTCCTCCGTGACTCCAACCTCTTCCATACCCTTGCGTATTGCATACTTCCATCCTTCCTCGGGGCGCCTCTAGAGCCGGCAACATCCATTTCCATAGCTTTTGTAAGGTAGTAGTTGTTAGTAACACTATGCGATTCTTGGCTCACAAACATGCGCTTGTGCTCCATTCTATGAAGTCGTGTTCTGACCTAATTAGACGTGAGCTGTTCTAGGAGAGTCTGGTGAAATATAAGGTTTGGGATGGAAAAGTGGACCATTTCTCAGTGCCAAAATCTGGTGTTTCGTTCCAGGACATGAACAATGGCGTTCACCTCAGTGTAAGTGAGAAACTTTCATTGTTAGAGGGATTAACTCTTACAGAACGTGAACCGTAATATTTTCACGCATCAATTCAGATGAAAGGCGTGCAATTTGGTGCAAGTATAAAAGGAAGAGTGGAGTTAGGAAAGAAAGTCCTGGGAAAATGGGTTCGTATAGCTCGAATGAGCGGTGAAATCAAGTAAGTCTCAGAATGCCTGCCTCTATGTGTATGCTTCCGTAAATAATACGACTATAGGGCGAAATCTGAAAGCGTGAACCTTGATGTTGTGCTTGCATGGAACGACTTTAAATTTGTTCCCACTGTAAACATGGACTCGAACGTTCGTGTTGATTTCACTCATCACCTGAGAAATCTGAACTTCCTCAGAAGTAGAATTCAGAAGATGGTCACATCCAAGGTTAACAGTGAAGTGCCAAAGAAGGTAATGTCATTTATTGTATGCGTGCTCTGATACTGCGAAGTTTCAAATAAAAATTGCCTTGAAGATCATAGAGGCAGTCGAACAGCAAGTGAATCCCCGTCTCCAAAAGCTGAAAGAAAAGATGATCTCAATGGGTTATACCCAGTATGATATCGAATGGATAGTGCAGAACAACATTCTTCGTGTGGCAGTGAAGCCTAAGAGGTGAGTTTGTCAACATATTCATTCACACAGTGGACGTCGATGGCGGTGACTCTTTCGCGGCCTCGAAAAGCACGCGGCGTGACCGCGTCGCTCATGATGGGATTGTCGCCGTGGTGGCGAATCAGGGTCTTCTTGATAGTTGTTCATCAAATTTGATGCTAACTAGTGAGAAAACTAAGTGACTATCAAGAAAACCTCATAATTTGATGTCCCGGAGAGGATTCCTGCTCGAGCGTTGCGGTCGCGCCGCGTTCTTTCCGAGATCGCAGACGGGTCATTGCCATCGACGCCCAGTTACATTTTCCTTTTCTCTGCTGTATTTACCTCTTCTGAATGGTGGATAATTCAATGACCTGTCCGCATTGAACTACGATTTACAGCGGCAGTGGAGTGGTCTCACCAGTGGTTCCAATTGATCATATGCTCTGTGTTAACGCGAATATGATGGCGGTGATGGATTCGTTCATCCAACTACGGGTGAAGAGGGCAGCGGTCAGTTGTTTCACTCAGAGTTTTGAAATGTAAAAAAAACTGACTGCGTCGCAAAAGGCCATTCGTATTTGTGTCGCCCTAGTTTTACTTTACACGAAACACTCGCGAGACTTCTGGAGTCTCGGCTTCTGTAGATCTGCGAAAGCTTTCCTAACCATCGGTTAATATGAAGTTCAAGAATTTATAATCAGAATTTGTGAAGGCTCTAGTTTTTAAAGTGAAAGGGTCAGGTGGAAAGCCGAATGGTGTTTGAGTTACTTTTATGTCAACGGCACGAACCTATGTAATGTTGCTTGGTTCATTTGGCTTGGTTCATATCTTAGAGACAATCAAACAGCTCTGAACACATTTGAAGCCTGCGCGAAGGATTGAGACCTTAATTCTGGATGACTAGCTCACGTTAGTGGAATAGAGAAAAATCACCTTGACAATGTGTTTGCTGCTTCCTCAGCAATTTTGAAATTGTTGTCGCAGAGGAAGATTATTTCTGATTTAAGGTTACAAAGGGCATCGACTTCACTTGCGTTTCTCCGAAATTCAGCTGCAAAGGAAATTCTTGCTCCGTTTGTTCGGATATCGATATCAATCCTGCATCGGAAGGCTCTGGAGATAAATTCCACAACTGCCTGCCCACATTTTCTCTCCTGTAATAATGTATTTTGTACATATTTTGTGTAATGAATATTTTACTTTTTTATTTGTATTAGGTGAAGTACATAGCTAGAGACTGCGTTTTCAAGACATTAAGGAAGTCCCCCAAGGGACAAAAACAGAACGAAGATCTAACTGTTGAAAGTTGATTCAATTGTTGATATAAATTCATCTCTTCTCGACTGTCTCCAATTAAGTAGTAATAAGTAAGAACAGAAGGATTATTTAAGATCATGTCGTCGAGCAGAAACCCTCTATCTAATCAGGACCACCAGTGACCTAGATTTATCATGGTTTACATTCATTTCATTGTACTTTCACGCAATTTCAACACCTAAAGCTCACATCGAAATCTTACAGCCACCCTAGAATAACGCCGTTTCATGAGGGAATCAAAGTTTTCTTACTAATAAGATTCACCACTAGTGTTGTTTTCAAATTTTGCGAAGAACTCCAGGAACTCTCACACTTTGAAGTTAATACCACGGTGGGCCCACCATTATCTTATGATTGATATTCGCCATGTAAACCATGGGCAAATGGAGGGGCCACTATGGGCTACTAGTGGGCCTACCGTGAACTAACTTGGGCGCTTCCGAGGGCAAACCGGAGGATTTCTTGTGGCAAATTGGGGGTCTTTTCCACTTGAACATGCATGCGCTTTGTGCGCAGACGCCTGCACCGGAGCCTACGCATGCGCTCCAGGTGCCCGTAGGCGCTCCAGATGCCCGGAGTGATAACAATGGTGGGCTAACAGTAGGGTATTTGATGGCGGACACCGTAATTGAGGGATAACCGAGGGAAAATGGTGGGCTCACAGTCAGTTGGGGGTCCACCGTGGGATAACGGTGGGCCCACCGTGGTACGGAAGTTCACAGCAAGGCTATTGTTCTGAGCGATATTTATATTTTCTTCAGTTTCTGAGAAAAAAAAACACTAATTACTGCTCTTCTAACTACTCCTTTAAATGGTAGATTGCTAACAATATTATTGCATTAGCAACGACCATGTGGATTTCGCGAGCAATGGTGGCCTATATGTCTCCGAGAAAGCAAAGGCTTTTGGAGCCCTCCCGAAGTCAGCAGTATTCCTCCGTCTTCAAACCTCATATCGTAGCATTTTGGTCAGTGCACTGTTATGAGCCTTCAGAATTATAGCGTTCTTATTCAAGAAACTTTTGTCGTTATAATGCCATTTTCATACCAAAGGCCTCGAAGTTAGTAACGAACCAGAGATTTGAATATTCCTAAAAAAGATACCTTGAAATCACAAATATACGCGAAATCAATCAGAAGGAATTAAAATGGTGATGTGTTGAGAAAAGCAAAGAGGAAAAAGAGAAATAGAGCGAAAGGGTGGAGAGATTTTATGACATCAAATCTGGTGATGCAACACCAGAACTGCACACGTTGTCGAGCAGGAAGTGCACTTCAGACATCGACTCTTCTTTTCACAGATAGGAGAGGGAGAACATAGCTGACAGTTATATACATCAGCATTAACTTTCAGATTTGCCTTTAGCAACTAACAGCATGTCTCGCGTGCTCCAGAAACTGGAGAGTTTCTCATGTACATGAGCTAGTCGGGTTTAGTGGGTGGCTCTTGCTTGACTGCACGGCTTTAATTTATCACAATGCCATTCAATCTAACACAGCAGCAGAGTACCATGAAAGACCAACACAATAGCAAAATAGTATCATAAAATAACAACAAAATAACACAAATTAACTTAAATACGCACAAAGCCACGCCGTTGCACTGCATTGTATTTTATGATCACGTTCTCGATAAATGCTAAGCATCGCCAAAAATTATTCCCACTTTTTTGAAGCATATATTGCAGAGTTCCATGGTGTGACTCACACAACGCGTTTTTATCACCCAAGAATTCATTCATGGCTGCAATAGGGTGTTCCCAAATCGTTTGTTGAACTACGGCTTAGTATTGAGACGTTCACCAAACTGAGTATGAGGCGTCAGCAAACCGAAGAAGTCAAGCAGTTCAACAAAAACTGCGTCACTCCTCAAACGATTTGAAACGAGTTGAGAGCAAATACCGCATCAGGTCTCTGCACTTGAATTGATAACTATTTTTTCATGAACAATATTGTTTATGGTAATGCCTCATGGTTATTTGAACAGAAGTGTCACATCGGCAACGCACGTATGGTTGGGAATGTCGAATATTTACTAAGAGTTAACGAAACGTTTTGATTACACAACTCTAGGTGGATACAGAGACGTATAAAAACCATTAACCATCCAGTAAACGTGTATTCCTGGGATTCACCTCATGGAATCTAATGTGGTTCCTTACAACAAGTTTGTAATGATTGAAACAGGTCGACGTTTAAGGAACAATTGTTCGTTGCGTACCAGTGAACAAAATAACAAAATCGGAGCAACTGCACGTAGGACGCTGTGTCTGGGACTCGGACAACAACGGAGAACTGAGCATTGTTACCACGAACAGGTTTGGAACAATGACCTAAAAAGTTTTTTCCTGTTTTTACTCTTCTACATGTCTGCTCCCAAAAAAAAAGAAGTAAATTGCTCACCTTGTTCTGCGCTGCCGAACTTTATTCACTTATTTATTTGCTTACTTATCCATTTATTTATTTACATAGTTAGGGGGTGCAGCTTATGTACGCTGACCACACTAGAAGCACTCACCTGATACCAAGAGCGGCTTTCCACAATAGTTGCCTTTCTAGTATGAAATTCAAGAGAATGATGAAGCAGAGGTTTCTATAGATTTTATGGCTGAGAAGGGAAAGCTATTGGTCAGGGCCTAGAAACACCATTTAGTTTCCTGGGATAAAAGCGTTGACGCGAATGTTGACGATGGGCACATTTGAAGGGTGTTAACTCGTTTACGCTATGTAATCCCCATGATTTATGCGGATTTAAGAGTAAGCGGGTAGAGCAAGAAAATTCAAGCTGTTGTTTATGAGCGCGTAGTAAAGACATTTGAGTTTTGCTTGCCATGCTCCGTTTCTGAATGTATTTTGAAAAAGTAAATGTGACGAGGTAAGCACTGTAACCATGAGAGCAAATCCCATAAAGCCAAACACGCACAAATTCGCATTGCAAGAAACTCTTAATGGCGAGGAAAACTCCCCATGAAAACGTCCGCCAAGCAGAGCAAAAACTGGTACATTTCTTCTCAGAACTTCGTTACATCACTGCCACCGTGGAAGGCGCGTACGAACGCGTTGCTGTCGCCGGGGCCACCGTGGAGGTGCGGACGAGCGCGCCGCTGCCGCCGGGGCCACCGTGGAAAGCGCGGGCGAACGCGCCACTGTCCATTGCATGGCATCGGATGTGAATGAGTTGCACGGGTGTTATACTGCTCCGTATATTTCGCAGCGTAGCGTGGAAACTTCATAATCACTCTCATCCGTTGGCTGCGAGACTGCCAGCGGAAGACGCGGGTCCTGCCGCAAACTGTATTCGTCATCCAGCCATTAAATACGATGACGAAACCACTATCGCGTCCATGGCGGAGTGTCATAGGTTGAGGATCCTAGAACGAAAGCGTGTCTGAGTCTCTAAAAATCGGCCAGCTGTCTCACAGTCTGCACATCAGGGCTACCATTGTCAATGAGTGCCGCCGCGTTATGACCCCCCCCCTATGCCTGCTGTTTTCGTTCTTACGGCGCTTTATTGAAGAGATCTAGCCAAAGAAGATATGCCGAGATCGGCGAAGTACGACTACTTTTGTTCAATAAGCTTGTCCATCCTAGACTGTTGGAAAGCTTGCATACATTCCAAGATTCTTTATTTATTTATTTTCTACACTTGACATGTGCCATCAGAGCACTAGTACAAAATATGGACAGAAGTATATGACAAGGAACTCGAACCAAAAGTCATGCGGTCTAATGATGTTATCTCTTTATGGATCTAGCTGCAGGTTCTCATCATGGACAACTGGATCAGAGCGTGCTGAGGTGAGTTATACGACCAAGTTTTCAAAGTCGCTGAATAAAATACCGATCAGAGATGGGAGCGGATCGAATTTCATGGCAAAATTAGCAAAAGCTACACTTCTTGTCGAGAAGATAGGTTGCGTGTGCGGTTTCATAACGCAGCCGCGGAGTCGCGGTTGGACAGACTCGACCCTCTCACCTGGCGCATGCTCTCTTTGCATTCCTCGTCCTGATTTCGTCGTGATTCTGCAGTCATGGAATCCGTCTACCTTTGCGAGAAGGGCTCCATGCGCGACTATGCGAAAAGAATGACGAAAGACGATGAAACGAATTCTGATGACTGCAATAAATACCTGTGTTTGTCTATTAAATAACATCGGGAAGATAGGTTGCGTGTGCGGTTTCATTGCGCAGCCGCAGAGTCGCGGCTGGACAGACTCGACCCTCTCACTTGGTGCATGCTCTCTTTGCATTCCTCGTCCTGATTTCGTCGTGATTCTGCAGTCATGGAATCCGTCTACCTTTGCGAGAAGGGCTCCATGCGCGACTATGCGAAAAGAATGACGAAAGGCAATGAAAAGAATTTTGACGACTGCAATAAATACCTGTGTTCGTCTATTAAATACCATTGTTTATCTGAAAGCATTTGACATACTCCTACAAAATCAACTATAAAGTAATAAAATCCAAATAGAAATGAAGAAATGGCTCAACTTCCGTTTTGTGCTGGACTCTTGTACGGAGGCGAAGCTGAAGGCGCACAACTTTGACACCTTTCCTTGATTTCTTGTCGTAAAGTATGTACGTATGCGACCTTAATTGAACATTGTCAATGTTTGATGATGTGCATGTGAAATTATGCACATTTCACTTGCACGGCTGCAAATGTNCCTTGTACGGAGGCGAAGCTGAAGGCGCACAACTTTGACACTTTTCCTTGATTTCTTGTCGTGAAGTATGTAAGTATGCGACCTTAATTGAACATTGTCAATGTTTGATGATGTGCATGTGAAATTATGCACATTTCACTTGCACGGCTGCAAATGTCCATTAGTCACCATGAGGACTAATTATGCGAGGATTTACTGACAGATTACACCTGATTCATCTTCAATACATTCGAAAAAAATGTATGCGTTTTGGTCTAAACCACAAAGCCATTTCTTACTCGAGAGGTCGGTTACTACGAAGGGACTAGCAAATGTTGTGCTGCCATCAAGCTTCTCTTCCAGTGCCCTCTCAGATTAGCACCTATGACATCTTTGTTTATCCTTTTGAGGCTTTCTGACACGTTCGTTGGAAAATTGAGCTACTCTTCAGCTAAATAGGATGGAATATTGGGATCAGGATATTTTTCTAGGCTGTTTCAATAACTTGACCAGCGAACTCCGCTGTCATGTTTATTTTTAACAAGTGAATGACTCATCAGCTACGCTTGAATATTTGTCAGGAGTACCTGATACGTGCGGATTGGTCACATCGCTTCCTGAAAACGGTGTATAAATTGGCGGCGTTCCTAACGCGTTCATCAATAGATACAATGCGTGCTTTGCTCTTGCTGTGTTCCATCGTTACAATTAATACTGTAACGTGGGTTTTATTCATAATCTTTTGAATTGAACTTGCACATTGTGAAGTCGACTTTCTCAAAATGCTATTATTATTTTATGGTAGTTCCGCCACCCATTTCAAAAATGGAAGTGGTGTATTTGAGGGAAGGATGAGTATTATAGACGTTATTGCCAGGTCCCAGAGTTATTCTCACACAATTACTAACTGCGGTTTTTTTTCAAATCTTTAGAAGAATTCCAAGACACATCAAGACGTCACCAATATGTATGTAGGTTCCAACAAAAAAGATAGCGATGGAAATGAAAGGTGAAGATTGAGCCAGTACGTTTGCATTTGTCCACTTACTCCATTACCTATTTAGTTGAACACACTTGTAGTACCCCATAGAAAAGATAGAACAGGTTACCAGGTTGCCAAAACTGATACATAAGGAAGGCTAGAAGAAAAACCTTTGTGAGACTGGAAACGATGTGACGGCATTTTTGTCCGTAGCGTCCAGGTGCTTCAGCAATAACAAGCTCGTATATCACTTCATTTCTTCTGCAAGCTCCCGACATGATTGTGGGAGCGGAATTTTGACAATATCTTCTTACTTGAGTTTCTCAGGTCGCCACGCAGAAATTTGAATCGGTTCCTTAAAAGTCGTGCAGTAAAATGAAAAAAAGAGTATTTTTCCATGTGTAAAGCGTTCCGAAAATATTGAATGTAGATTATAAGTACCTAGTAATTTTATACGGATACATCGTACATGTTTCTTTTATAGATGCGAGGAGAACAAAGTCGACATCAATGAACCGATCACGCTGACTGTATCGCCAAAGATATGGACCCTTCTCGAAACAAAGGCGAATATCATCAACGACGCCGTGACGTGGATAACATTTCCTGACTTCGATGGAAAGGTTTGAATCTTTTCTTGATATAAACGGAAATAAATCGACCCAGAACTGTTGCGAGTGCATGAGTGCAACACAATTGGGAAACGTGAGCGGGAGCAACTCAGGGCGGAAGGGTTTTCTTAGCCGTTAACCCTAACAATACTCTCTTTTGAGGCCATTCTGTGGACAGCAGAGGCATCAGGGCTGTTCTTTAGTTACGTAATGAATTAACGCGTTAACGCGTAACGGCCGTTTTTGGCCCAACGTAACGAATTAACGGATTAACGAAATTTACGGATTAAGATTTCTTTCAACGCACAACCCTGATTGGCAAGCAAACTTACAATCAAGTTTGATCAGACATCGTTGAGCGCTTACTAAATCGTGTGCTTCTTTTTAGAAGAGCTTGGTGAAGTATAGGGTTTGGGATGGAAAAGTGGACCATTTCTCCGTACCAAAGTCTGGTGTTTCGTTCCAGGATATGAACAATGGTGTTCAGCTCAGCGTAAGTAAAGATCTTCGCTGTTAGGAAATGCAACCGTACAGGATGTTGAAATGTTTATTATAACTAGCATGACTTCAGATAAAAGGCGCGCAAATCGGAGCTAGCGTGAAGGGACGAGTGGAAATAGGAAAGAAGATATTTGGAAAATGGATTCGTTTAGCTAGAATGAGTGGTGAAATGAAGTAAGTTCAAAAAATTTTTCTGCTTATTATACACTAGTAAAGAATACAAAATCTAGAGCAAAATCTGAAAATGTGAACCTGGACGTTAAACTCGTATGGAACGACTTCACATTCATTCCTACTGTGAATATGGACTCGAGTGTTCGCGTAGACTTCACTCGTCATCTAAAAACGCTGAACTTCCTCAGAAAGGAAGTCCAAAAAATGGTCACGTCCAAGGTCAACAGCGAAGTGCCCAAGAAGGTAAGGAATTAATTGCACGCATACTAAAGAAGCTCGATTAAAAATTGCATTAAAGATTGTAGAGGCAATAGAACAACAAGTGAATCCTCGCCTACAAAAGCTCAAAGAAAAGCTGATCTCAATGGGTTACACCCAATATGATATGGAGTGGGCGGTACAAAACAACATTCTTCGTGTAGCATTCAAGCCTAAAAGGTGAGCTTTTTTAGATATACATTCTCGCACTTCTCTTGCTTATTCGGAGGATGCTAAGAATTCTCCAGAAACAGTTTAAAAAGTCCGAACTCTGTTAGTAATGGTCTCAGAATTGCAGTGGCAGTGGAGTGGTCTCACCCGTCGTGCCAATTGATCATATGCTCTGTGTTAATGCGAACATGGTAGCAGTGATGGACTCGTTCATCCAATTGCGGCGAAAGAGGGGAGCGGTGAGTTATTTAAGCTAATGTGCCGAAATGTGAAAAAATGGTATTCTTGTTTCCAAGAGCAATTCTCACTAGTGTGAGGGTTTTGCTAGTGGCGAACTTTTATACAGAGAAAGAAGCCTAAGCAACAGATCGACATAATACCTATCTCACATGTAGCACTGCCGAAAGAGGCGCTAGGGTATTTACTCAATTTTTGCTATTTAATTTTGCAAATTTTGGCCAAGTAGCTGTAAGAGTACATCCACCAACTGTAAAACGACTCGAGAGGTAATAACTGGATGGTGAGATAGAGAACCAAGGGTCCGAATCTCTTCAATACTTACCTTTCAGGCGATGTTCATAAAATGCTTCGAACGTTTGTATAGAAATGAGCAGTATGTTGTTGTTGCAGTATCAACGAGGATTTTCCAATTAAGGGTACAAAGGGCATCGACTTCACATGCGTTTCCCCAAAATTCAGCTGCGAGGGAGCGTCTTGCTCTGTTTGTTCGGATATCGATATCAATCCAGCATCGGAAGGCTCTGGAGACAAATTCCACAATTGTTTACCCACTCTGTCACGTAGGTAATAATACAATTTGTATATATTTTGGACAATAAATAATTTGTTTTGCCTGTGCTGTGTAATGTCTATCACCAGAGTCTAAATTTTCTGATTTGGTATATCTTCGCCGGCCAGGTTGGTAGGTGGAACAATTTATTGAAATGTGCCTGACATTCTGACGGTAACGTCTCCTTTGGAGGCCTGAAAGTGGTCTAAAGACTATGTGCGCTCTGAGCCGCCAAACGTCTCCTCTCTCTCGCTAAGTACTGACATAGTTCCAACTACATCTGGAAATCTCCAAGCAGAAGTACACAACGTACGGCTATGTCCACCGATTTCGCTGATGATGTCCGCAGCGAGCTGTGACTCTCACAGGACGAGTGAGCGTCACTAGTCAGTCCAAGATGGTATAGCAGGGGAAGGGGGGAGATAATATAACGATCTACACTCCACAGTGTGGCATAAAAGGCAGGAAGTCTTTCGTGATGGACAAACACTCGTTCCGGTTGTTCATCTTTGCATTCCGGACGGAGATCCAAAATGCCTTTAAAACCTTCCTTGTTGAGATGTTAGGCTCGTAAGCGAGAATTGTACACATAACGTTAAAATCTTTGCCGTTGTGGTCATCATGCTTATGTTTCTCCAGAGGTTATGTTTTTTTTTGTTTTTTTCCTTATGTTTTTCCTACTACAACAACGCAAACGTCAGTGATAAATGTACATATTTTTAAGCGGCACAGAATTAGTAAAACAACATATACAATAAACTCCAAACGGCCATAGACAGGAGGCGGGACCGCGGCGCAGGCACTCTGGTCTTCTGCTGCACCTCTCTAGGCAGTGGGAAATCACGACGTATCTGTTTTCCTCTGTGTCTCTTCCCAGCAAACCCGCTGCCTCGGTTTCTCCGTGCCTCTATCACCCCTCTGTGTTTGTGGTGTTCATGCAACTGTATAGCGCACATACGTGCACGTAAATAAATAAAGAAATAAATAAGTAAACAAACGAACAAATAAACAAATAAATAAATAAGTAAATAAATAAATAAATAAATAAATAAGTAAATAAATAAATAAATAAATAAATAAATAAATAAATAAATAGTCCTTCTAATCAGTCTAACACACGTTCTACTTATGTTCTTACTTTTTTACTGCTACTATAGGCAAAGTTATGCTATCATGAGCAGTGGAGCAGTGGGTTGCTGGTTAACCTACAGTGACAAATCCTTGTACAGGTCAATAATCCCGGTAATTTTGCTCTTGTCCGGTAACCACCTACAGATACTGACCAAATAAATAAATAAACAGATAAATAAATAAATAAAAAAATAAATACTGTAGTGGACCTGTCGTCCTGCACTTCCTCATCCACTAGCACTTCTCTTCATTTTTTTGAACCTCACCGTACCCGTCTCCTCCCTTTTATGAGAGTCACCTTCACTGAACAATCACGGAATTTGGTTTCGCACACACAACTCTCTCACATACAAAGTAATTTTTAGGCCACGGTGGTTTATCCTCTCGTATTGCCAAGACCAAAATCAAATTTTTAGTAATTCTTCATTTAAATAAAGTAGTGAATGAATTTAGGAATGACTAGAATCTTCTCCTATCTTCAATGGACATACAGCTTTGTGTTTCTCTAAAACTTGAACACGGGCGAACGACAGGTCACAGTAACCGCATCTGAAAACGAGAATTTGTTGGAGCTTTCTGCTATGTGAATAACATTCACGAATGCAGTTTGGATACCTGTGCTTCCTATGTGGGAAATGAGTTTGTTCATGAGCCCTGAGATTGCTTCGATCAGCAAAGCTGCGACCACAAAATGAACAGACGTATGGTTTCTCACCTAAACCAACTACTTAGATGTGATGGTAGCAAAGAAAATGTCTAAACTAGTCGACCTGTGTGTGTCCGTTGATGTCCTTTCAGTAACCAAGGTCTGCTAAAGCTTTTCCCACATTTCTCACAGACACATGGCAAGGAATGTGTCTTCAGATGCATCTTCAGTGCTCCTGGTGATCTAAACATGCGTAGGTGGAGTGGTATGGGCGATTCGAGATTGTAAGACCCATTCACATGCGCAATGCCATGAAATCTTCTGAACATAAGCGCAGTGGTTTCATTTAAGCGACAGGATACAAAAACTGTCAAAATGCCGTAGCGTGGATGATGCAACGCGTGCACTCGGGCCCAAACCACTGCAGTCGCCTACAGGCAGAAGAGCAGAATAAAAAAGGTTTTGAATAGTCAGGAGCAGAATCTTGCGATAAAGATGTCCGAGAAATTTATCTTGGACCCATTTCTCTTGAAATAAAAGCCATTTTTTTCGTCTCATCTCAGTCACAGGGTGTACCAAAATTATGGAGACACATACAGTGGACGTCGATGGCGGTGGACCTTCTGCGGCCTCGAAAATACGCGCGGCGACCGCGCCGCTCGAGCAGGAACCCCTCCAGGAGAACAAACTATGGAGTGTTCTTGATAGTTAGTTAGTTATCTTATTGATTATCATCAAATGTGATGAACAACTACTGAGGAAACACTGATTCGCCCCTGCGGCGACGATTTCATTGTGAGCGGTGCGGTCGCGCCGCTTGCTTTTCGGATTACATGAGATACGTTCCCCAGCCGGTCGCGAGGGGCTAGAGCATAGACAGGGGGAGGGTGTGTGGAGGCAGTACAGGGACCCGTCAGAGATCGGAGACGCAGAGAGCGAGAGGACTAGTGGTGCGCGGCCGGCTCCTGTCTTGGTTGGAGAACGTACTTCGTGCAACCGGAGGGGCCGCCGCCACCGACGCCAACTGTGTGTGACCCGCATTTTTCACCTCTTCTCGACGTTAAATATTTCTTGGTCCATGTCCTACTGTTTATTTGTTTACTCATTCAGTTACCTTGCTGATGATGGTTGAGCCAAGTCTTTGTAGATCCGCGAAAGATCTGCACTGCTGGTCAGGTAAATTATCCAGGGTGCACGTGTTGCCGCCAACGTTACCGATGGTTAAGTCCGGGGGTGTTGACATGTCTACCTGGGTAATTTCAATGATGCATGCGGCCCCAGAAAAGGATTACGGTGGGATTGACGTTATTCTAAAGTTAGGAGTTCCGCTGTAGGGAAGAATGCTTTGCAATTATGCATCCTATGGAACTGGATATTTGGAGAGGTCGACCTCAGGTCTCGCTCAGTAGGGAAATTGCATCTGATTTGAAATTCTGATCAAGGGATTGGAAGAAGATTTCATTGGTTCCACGCCGTTGTCAAAGCTTTTTAAAAGAGGCTGAAAAAGCTCAACGGGGCAAGATGAGTGCGTTATTCGTGCGTCATACGCACACATCTACTTGCGGAGGATTTTTCATGGAAACCGATCAACGCGACATGCACATTCTGCTTTGAACTTTCGTACCACGGTGGGCCCACCGTTATCCCATGGTTGATTTTCGGCAGTCAACCATGGGCAAATGGAGAGGCCATCATGGGTTACCAGTGCGCCCACCGTGGGCTAACTTGGGCGCTTCCGAGGGCAAACCGGAGGAACATTCTCATCATAGATTCCACAGCCTTGTCGCAATATCAGAACTAGACATCTTTTGGATCCTAGCCATTTTCCTCCCTATAATCGGTCTAAAAAACTACGCGCTCCGATGCGACCTAGACTGCTATATCCTTATCCGCGTTCTTTCCTGGGAACCTCTTCAGCTTTAATCCATAGTGAGATGGTCTAGTGCCTTTATTAGCGTATACGGACACTTACCACCCGCACGCGTGGCGTCAGGCCGCTGTGCCGTTTTGGCCTTGGAAAAAAAGGACAAACATGGTTCAAAACTTGCTCTGAATCATTTCAGCACCTTATTGATAGTCTTAGATCAAAACTGGACTGTCCATCATGGAAAACGTCCGGGAACAGCTGTTTTAACTACAGTGTCATACCGAGGCATGACGCGCGCGGGTGATAAGTGTCCGATAATCCTTTAGCAGAGTCTCGAAAAGATTGCTTGGACAGCAATATATTCACAAGGAAAAGATGTGATCTTGCTCAGTAAAATTGTACATATTTGGCTGTTTTTGCAATTTTTCCTGCTATATTTCATTTAAAAAGGGTACTAAAAGACTGCTCTGAGCGCTGTTGCAAGCTAATACACCTCCATTTCATAACAAACTCAAGTCCTCACTGAAAGTTTCCCTCCGCACCCGGCCCACCTGTTCTGTGCAGAACTTCAGGCACGATCAAGCTCGCTACTTGGGCCACCTGTTTCAGAGCTTTCCGGTTTTCTTTGCGTTTGTAACACCCAGGCGAACAGGTGCGCGCAGGTGTGCTCCCTGGCATCAAAATATTGCCGCCTAAGAAAGACGCTTCTAGCGCTCGAAACTCTTCCGGGGTAGCGTACATTGGCTGGATTGGGCTGAATTTCGAGGAAAGCCTCATTGAATGCGTCGCGATGGCAGAAAATTGTATACATATTTAGTATTGAGTCAAAACCAACTAATTTGGTCAATTTAATTGAAAATTGAAGAGGTGATGTGAAATTGCGAGTGGCCGTACGAAAAAAAAAAGCACTACAAGGTCTTCTCTTCTTTCATTCTTTTCTCCGGAGCTGTGTTACAGTTCCTTTTTCGAACATCCGAATATTCACCTCAGCGGAGCAACCTATTCAATTATATCTAACATGTACTCTATGTCTAAACTGTATTAAATGGCTTTTATGTCTAAACTGTATTAAATGGCTTTCATTTGAAAAATTGCCCAGTATCGTCGGTTTCGTGAGCATCTTCAGCCAGAAATTCAGAAAAACTCATGGTAATTATTAGCTGGATAACCCAGGTACGCGCCATTTCTATTTCTTTCCTCTGACAGCGCTCCGCATAGTACTTGTAGTATTTTATAAGCCAGAACCATTTTCAACTACTGTAGCCTACGTGGTTGCCGGGAGACGCACTCTGGGTAACCATAAAAATCAGTAAATCCTAGATGGTTGGTGTTTTGACTACAAAAAAAAATCGGAGAAGGTAGAGGAGCACAGCTTCTGGAGAATAAAATCTATGAGCACTGCTTCAGCTGGTTATTCCTGAGCTTGGATACATCACTGAGATTACCCAGGGTGAAGTGTTGACGCCTGTGGTAACGATGGGTAAAATTCCGGGGTGTTGGCACGGTAACCCTACGTAGTGTCACTCAAGGGCACAAAAGTCGCATGCATCATTGATTGATTACCCGGGGTAAATGTATTAACGCCACACAAGCTTCATTTAGGTATAGAAAATCGCTACTTTTGCAATAGTACTTAATATTAAGTTCACGCCCTGATGATCCTGATATCTTACGAGAACGCTGGTAAATGTTAACATTCCATCAAAGGGGAGCTGTGGTACTATGGGATATCCGCTGGCAGAGGTTACTTATGAATAATAACAATGTAAAAATGTAGAGAACCCTGAATACACTCCTGAAATAGCTCCCAGAAACTAACTTGTAATGTTTCTGACAGTGGGCGCAAGTTTGGTCGACACGTCCATCCTGGTGACATTGCATATGCCGACGAAGTCCGAAAAACGTGAGGTAGGACTTCGAGCAGAGTGGACACTGGAATTCATCAGAGTCACGGGTTGTCTTCGGAACAGCACTCGGAACATTCTACCTGCATCCTGTCTATCGCAGTGCTTGCCGATGCTTGTGAGGTTTCTGGTGATATTAGGTCTTCAATATCTGAATTATTACAAAATTCTTCCTCTTGAATAAATTATTATCCTCATGCTGTTACCAGTAGAGGACGTAGGATATGGGTGGGAGGGGGATGTAGAAAAAAATGGGCTACCTGCCATGTTGGGTGCCCGGATGGGATGATAATTCTAAAGTCGAATAATTAATAATGATTAGCTAAAAATATTTAAAAAAATCGGTTGAAAGCAGACCAATGCACTGTTTTCATTCATTCTGAGGGGTAATTTCGAGAAATAGGTTGTAAAAAAATTGTTTCAGGAGGAATAATTCTAGTTTTACATATTGATTGACATGTGCATGTTGAGGTGACATGAATAGCAGAGAAAAGAATAAATATTTTTCGAACTGTAACCCATACAACAGGCTTGTTCTGGGGATCTAATCAGGTGCACAGAAAGAGAATGTTCTAATCTTCCATAATTTTTTTTGAAGAGAACAAAATTATTCGAATCAGTGCATGTTCGTTAGCCAGGAAAAAGTGGATGCACTGCGAGGGGGGGGGGGGGGGGGATT
>JARK01001399.1:719134-730753 GCA_000688135.1 Ancylostoma ceylanicum | reverse complement strand
GGGGGGGGGGGGGTGGATTCTACTCGAATATCGGAAACGGGGAGTAGAAGAGGAATCAACTTCTTTTCGGAACCGTTTATGTCATGTGGGAATGAGTCAAGAGCGATTTACCCAAGAGCTCCTAAATTTTTTTTTGTAAAATTGTTCCTTTGAATTCTAATACCTGAAAGGCTCCTTCATTTGGAGCAGTACTTTAATATATTAACGGGTAAATATGAACTAAAACCATTCCCGAAAAGTATCAGAACCATTCTGAAATGATAAGATGTTGATCACTCCTGCCAGTGACAGCAGGCGATACATTCAGGCTTGTCCAACATGGCCAAATTTTACCAAAAAGTTAGATAAAATAGAATAAATTAACCAGCAGGTAATGCTTCGGAACAAAGCTATTCGAAATCCGTTCGTCTTCAATTTGTGACCATTACAGTAAATAAGGATGGAGCTTGCGCAAGGATTCGTGGGGGCCCCTTACCTCTAGGGAATAAATTTTTCCGCGTTGGATAAACCAAGTCCAGGGCTGAGTCATCAGCAGAGTTTACTTACTCTCAAAGATGGATCGTTTACGGACGGCGGCCATTGTGGCGAGCGACGATACGTCGATCAACGCGATGCAGAACAAGTGTGTGTGTCTGTTGGGCTGAAGGCGGCCGGGGTGATCAAGTAATCTGTTTCGCACTCACCTGTGCAACCTGACGGCCACCACAGGTGCTTTACACTGCGCGTTTCCCTCATTTCTCGTGCCCTCAACAGCATACGGTAGCGGTTAATGTCTTGCCGCACATACAATCTTGTTGTCTCTCCGTTGCAAAGCTGATCACTGATTTTTGTGACAGCAAAAATGGCTCCTAGCTAAGATATAGAACCCATTTTCCCTTCTGCCTACTTCTAACCACTTTTGGTGGTCTACGCACATACATACAGGGTGGCTCAAAAGTTTTTGGTCAATTTTCGAATGCTGTGAGAACGACACATAGCGATGAAGGTCACCGAACCCATGATGGAAGTCAGGGATGAGCGGAAGTCAGATTTTGAATTTCGGAAGTCGGAACTCGGAAATCGGAGGTTCCTAAAAATCACCGGAATATCGAAAGTACCAGAAGTCGGAAGTCGGAAGTACAGAGGGTACAAGTGAAGAACTGTATGCATATGTGTATGTATGTACAGTGCGTTTCATAATTATAGGACACCCCCCGAATTTCCCACTCCCGGCTATTCCTCTGTCCATGGAATTTTCCCTCTAGTACCATTGTGTTCAGCACCTAAAATAACCTTGGTACCCAACTTTTGAGCTCACGGCCGCAACTCTGGTTTTTTAAAACTTTATTTTTCTCTCTTCGCACACTTCGCGGTCATGACACACCTTCAGATTCTAACAAGTTTATTTGCCGTACAATCGAATTCGCGGAAATTCGATAATTTATGGAGCATCTATGGACCACACTGATTTCATACAGCCCGCTACTCCTGCTCCTTAGAGGGAATCTGAGCACATCTGCGTCGATTGACATCGAACATGCAAGACTGCATATCTCAACATCTCAGCGGCTCATTGCTGACGGAGGCGCACTCAAAAGGGGCTAACAAGGACTCATTGTAGTCCTACTTTAGAAATACAGTTAGCACTAGTCACAGGCTGCTCCGTTGGCTTTGCTAGGTGGTGATCCAACTAGGCAACACTCGTCCGACATCGAGGTTTTCCCATATTTTCTTATTAAAACCCACGAATCGGTGGCTCAAAATGTCGGAAATTGCTCGCTAGCATTTTCAGATTTCTTGCACTGTTAGACCATGTTCCAGTAGTTACTGGCCAGGTCGGCTTTCGCCGGGAAGTGAACCCAAACACGCGACAGCAACCTCGAAAAAATTCCTTTTCCTGAACGTCTTGTCTGTCTTCCGTTATCACGTCAACGACTCTTCCATTTACCGTAATTACGAAGTTTAGTATATAGTCACCTCATTCATGACCATTCACAGTAATTGTAGCAGGATTTGGTCACTTTATCAAGTGTGACATTTTGTTTCTAACATGTCATCAGTTACTGCCTATTTCGCGCGGAGCAGACACTTGAGCAGGCAGAGGACGGTGTATGCTCTGGCAGCGCCGGACCTCAGAAAACTCCTATGAGTAATATACGTCATTTTGAACCACCGATTCATGGATTTTAGTAAGAAAATGTGGGAAAACCTTAATGTCGGGAGAGTGTTGCCTACTTGGATCGCCACCTAGCAAAGCCAACGGAGCAGCCTGTGACTAGTGCTAACTGTATTTCTAAAGTAGGACTACAGTGGGCCCTTGTTAGCCAGTTTCGAGTGCACCTCCGTCAGCAATGAGCGGCTGAGAAATTGAGATAGGCAGTTTTGCATGTCCGATGTCTATCGACGCACATGTCCTCAGTTTCCCTCTAAAGAGCAGGAGTAGCGGGCTGTGTGAAATCGGTGCGATCCATAGATGCTCCATAAATTATCGAAATTCTGTGGATTCGATTGTGCGGCAAATAAACTTGCTAGAATCTGAAGGAGTGTCATGACCGCGAAGTGTGCGAAAAGAGAAAAATAAAGTTTTAAAAAACCAGAGTTGCTGCTGTGAGCTCAAAAATTGGGTACCAAGGTTATTTTAGGTGCTGAGCAAAGTGGTACTAGAGGAAAAATTCCACGATTAGAGGAAAAGCCGGGAGTGAGAAATTCGGGGGTGTCCTATAATTATGAAACGCACTGTATGTATGTATGTATGTGTATTCATATGATACCCAGAGGTGTATGCAACGGTTAACTCACTGCAGTTCATCTAAAACGCTCTTTCTAATAGTGTTGAGAAGTTATGGAGCTAATTAATTAAGATAATAAAAAATAAATTAAAAAATATGTACCATCCTCTCCGATAGATTTTAAAAATGAGCAAATGAACAGCGTTACTGCAGCCCCCAGCTAGGTTCTAAAAACGAAACGTATGTAATTAAATTGTTAGTGATGGTGAGTAAAAACGGACGGTTTCTTCAGTTACAGTTACATAGGTTTTTTTTCAGTAAATAGCTCTCTCTCATCCTGCTGTTTGACTTCCTTACACTGAAATTTTCTTCACAAGCTGTTTTTGAATGTCGATCTTACTCTTTAACACATTCGCGACCCTACGCTCTCGGCATGGTGCGCCGCGTGGGACACAGACGGTTCCTCGTGCACTCATTTGTACTTCAGAGGTTGAGCACACGGTCCCACGCGTCGCACCATGCGTGCCAATCGGTTAAGCACATTGTCGTAAATATGTTAATGGTCTTTAGAAAGACATTACTAGTAGAATCGAAGCCAACAGCACTATTTACGCTTCCATTTTTAAAGACGTCAGAAAAACCATTCTGAAAGTTACTTTCGAGGATTGCTGTCACGCTCTATTTGCGTGTTAACCGTGTGTGAAAACAATATTCGAGGAAAAACAGACAGATGGATACCTAAGAAAGCGTCACCTTCTTTAAACGACTGCTGTGCAGTGCACATAGCGCCGGTTTCTTGTTCAAAAGCTGCGCAGAAGTCAGTGGAAGTCAGTGGCGGACGCATTATTGGGCAGCCAACGAGAAATACATATGTGAGTTGAATAGCTAGTTTCCTTCATTCTGCAGATTTCTTGGGCAAAATTTCAAAAGCAGAATTGAGTGTTTATTCTAACATCAGACGATCAGATTTAAAAATATAAAAAATATGATGAAAGCCATGAAATCAAGTTGACCTACTGCAAAGTATTTTTAGAAGTATTTTAACCGAAAACTTCCGGCTTTCTTCGCATTTTTCGGAAGTTGGAAGCCCAAAAAAAAAAACACCGCAATATTGGAAGTTTCGGAAGGCGGAAGTCGGAATTCCGCTCATCCCTGATGGAAGTTCACTGAAGTAACTGCTTATAAAAATTTTTTATACAAGGGGGGGGGCATAAGTTATTGTACAACGTTTGCTGGCTTACTTCTCTGCAGTAGTGAGTGAAATGGTTTGCGCCATGCTGAGGCCTGCTTAATAGAGCTGGATTTGCTCTATCTTCCGGTCAGACCCTGAATATTTGCGAGGTAACAAAAAAAATTCTCTGAAACGTTAGGTGCAGATTTTCGTTGGAGCCAAATGTACAGATTCAGCCCGCAATTTTCGAGCAAAACAACTACAAAAACAGTTTTCCACAACGGTTCCAGATGGAATAAATACTCGTCTTGCGTTCTTGAAATCGAACAAGAGATGCATGTGGAAAATCCACTCGACATTGGTGTTCATAAGAACACAGGACTGTTCCAAAAGTTGCCTAGATGAGAAATCCAAACCATAGGTTCCGAAGAGCTCTAGTTTTCAGGTCCTACCAATCCCTGGCTATGCTCTGTCTTCCAGTGGAAAAAATCCTCGAAAGCAAATTTGGTGCAAATTGGCCATGACTTGTAGCATGGAGCAGCTCTCCTAGTTCACCTCTCCTATATTTCTCGTAATTCGCTTCTATGGAAAACCCTGGTTATCATTGGAAAGAACACTTCTTCCGCTTCAAGGTAAGTTGACCGCTTCTTGAAGATTTATTAGATTTTGCAGGAAAAAATGCCACAACAACCCACTTTTTTCAGAAAGTTGTTCCGAGGCCGATTGCTCGAAAAGGAAACGCTCCCAGAGAACCAGGTTATGACTGGAAGATACTTTGAACCCTTCTCTACCAGAGAGAGGAAAGTTGGATTGGGCATACGCTCCCGGCTGAGAAATAAAAAAGCAAACGTTGTACAATAACTTATGGCCTCCTATACTTATTAATGAGATTCCAGTCGTCTCGCTCTATGTAGTTAGTGCATTGAAGAAGAGATGCTCCAACGCAGAGTCGAATACACAGTGCCGATCGATTGTTCTTGCATCACAGAAAAGAGCTCATCTGGTCCGCCGCGCCGCAGTAAGTGGGGGGGGGGTGGCAGCAGGACACCAGGGCGCAGTAATTGTTGAGCGTTATCGGTGTCGCTGTTTGGTTTATGTTTTCCACAGTTTTTCATAGTGTCATTGTTTTCGTTCCGAGAAACATTCAAAAAACATCAAACGAACCGCCTAACAACCACACGCCGGGTGGTCTGCCGCGCTGCATAGGTGGTGCAACGCGACAGTTCAGACATGTGATTTTCTGTGATGCAAGAGTAATTAATCTGCACTGTAGACACTTTTCAGCACTTTTCTCCAAGGTTGTTTATTTTATGTATACTTGTTGACCTTCAAAGCTCCAACTTTGTTGAATGTGCCAGTGCTACCTTGGCAGCCCCATGCTCCATCCAGGAGATTCGAATTTGTGCAACAATCGGGTCGGTGGTTTGGGGGTCTGCCCCGCGATCAGTAGATATTGCGAGACATTTTCAGTGGGTGCCTTGCTATCATGCCCACATAAGCGTCTATCATTGGAAGGGAAATTGAGTCCATTAAAATACAGGGTGGACCAAAAATACGTAGCAACACGTATTTTTCTTTTGAATAAGCGTGTTCTGCCTTGTAGTCAAACTCAAATGGGAGATTGTTTCGAGTCGTTTTAGCAGTACAACGCTCCAGCCCTTTGGTTACGTTAGATTCAACACTGGAAAAACAATATTTATTTATTTATTTATTTATTTATTTATTTATTTATTTATTTATTTATTCATTTATTTATTTATTTATATTACACCCAATGGTGCACCGTACAGAAAAGAACATTAGGGTGAATCGACGAACATATGCAAGGAGAAGGCTCCGTAGTGACTGGTAAGTTCATTTTTATGATGGTGGCTCAGTCCATGGCGGGGAAACAGGCCGTTCTCCTTCTATGGCAGGTGAAAAGGTCCCCTACCGAGATCCTTTTCCCTTATCCAGAACTCATATAAAAGGACGACAAATACCAGGGCTTGCGAGGTCAACTTAACCCTTAGTGAACGAATCCACCAGGGACCCTGGGCGAACGGAAAGGGGGGACCTCAAGGGAGGGGGTCCACCAAACCTTTGTTATCCTTGAACGACTAACCGTCAATTTCTAAGCCAGAGACGATGGAAACTCAGAGCACACAACGGAACCTGTCACGGAGGACAAACTCAACTAACTAAACAGTAAAACCGTAAATCAAATGGAAAATAAGGAACATGGCACAAAGAAGGCAAAAAAGTAAAAAGAAATAAATTGTAATACATATTAAATAACTAGGTATCTTGCAACATGGAATCTTCGACGAAATCGACTCTCCGTAGCGCTCTCGATAGAGAAACAGCAGGCCTTAAGCGTAGTAAATCAGAAGGAAGCATCTCCAACCATCTTGAAACCCTAGGAAAGAAAGAATTAGTGAATCTTGAAGCACAGTTGGATTTTAATCTTCTGTGATGGAAAGTAAACCTACCCGTCCTTCCATTACTCGGCCTGAGAACCCATTACTTACTGGGTTTCAGCTTAACCTCAGAACGCAACATGCGGAAAGCAAAATTGATGTCGTGGAACAATCTTCTGCTTTTTAAAGTTTGCAGACCCAAAATGTTGAGCCTTTCAGCATAAGATGGAAGTGATTGAGGGTAGTTGGGGCTAGGAAACACCTTATAAAAAAGAATGCGTGTGAACGTTTTTTGCATCTTTTCGATTTTTGTTATGTGTTTCTTCAGCCAGGGATTCCAAACCTGGCAACAATATTCCAAGTGTGGCAGGACATAGGATTTAAAGAGCCGAATAAAAATTGTTGGGTCTCTAGAATACACGCTGCGAAATAGAAAAAATTGCACTCGCGAGGCCTTATCAACAACATATTCAATTTGATCATTTACGTGGTATTGATACACCATTGATTGTATAGTCTCTGGCAGGAGTTTTACCCAAGTGCAAAACAGCGCTCTTTTGTAAATTGAGGGGTAGATCATTATCAATAGACCATCTGATCATGCGTTCGATAGACATGGATAAGGCCGAATGAGTGACCGTGGAATTTTCTTGGTTGTAGCTCGCATAAATTCTAATATCATCAGCAAACATTTTCACATGAACATTTGTATTTGTTTTGAGTACATTTGGTAGCTCAAAAGTATAGGCGAGAAAAAGGAGTGGGGAGAGTGCACCACCATGTGGCACTCCACTTGGACATGGATACTGTTCAGAGAAAGAGTTCCCCACCTCAACAATCGAATATCTTTCCTGCAGGTATGACTTTATCCAACTCAATAACGATCCATCCACACCCAGATTTTTGAGCTTTAGTATCAGTTTGTAGTGATTCACTTTGTCGAAAGCTTTTGAGAGGTCGAAATATATGATATCTACAGATTTCCCTTCATTAAGAGCAATGGTCCAATCATAGATACAGTCTAGGAGTAGTGTGGTGGTAGATGCCCCAGCTAGGAATCCATGTTGCTCAAAGGGGATCACATGATTTCGTTGGAACCAATCAAGAAGTTTGGTGCGAACAGCTCTTTCGAGTACTTTCACGGGTATGGGCGTGATGCTTATTGGCCTGAAGTCTGAAGGCAACCTCACTTTATTTGTCTTAGGTATAGCAGTAACAATCGCTTTTTTCCATATGTCAGGAACTTCTCCGTAGAATAAGGATAAGTTGAAAATATGAGTTAGTGGGCGGAAGAGAGAGTCAGCACATTTTTTATATATTATTTGAGGAATGCCGTCAAACGTGGCAGTTGTAGACGAAGAAAGAGATTTTAGGTATTTTCGGATATCATCTGGAAAAACATATAATTCACAAACTTTATCTCCATCTGATCGGATCTGNGTCGGCACATTTTTTATATATTATTTGAGGAATGCCGTCAAACGTGGCAGTTGTAGACGGAGAAAGAGATTTTAGGTATTTTCGGATATCATCTGGAAAAACATATAATTCACAAACTTTATCTCCATCTGATCGGATCTGCAAGGGTGGCAATTGTTCGAATGCCTCATTGAAAATGCTTGAAAAATATTTTCCTAGTAATTCTGCTTTTTGAAGATCATTAGTGTACTGCCGGTTGAGGTCATCGACAAGCGTCGGGATCTTATGAGATAACGAGCTTTTCTTACGCAAATAGGCATACAGAGGCTTCATACTTTGCTTGTCTGCAAGACGACGCCCTCTGTTCGCCAGAAACTTACGCAAGTGGAAATCAATGTCGGAGCAAACTCTTCTGTAAATCACACTTTCTCTCGGGCAAGGTAAAGAATGAAATAACCTCGATTTCTGGTCAAGCAATGCTTTAATGTGCGGAGGAAAGTAAAGCAGTGATGAGACTCTCTGAAACTTGAATGGGACAAATCTTCCTAGCGCGTCGTAGAGTACGGAACAGAATCGCCGATAAAGTTCATCAACGGAAGTGAAGTTATCAAAAATGGTCCACCAGTCTACTCCTCGAAGATACTGATTAAGTCCAAGGAAGTCGGTCTTAATATAATCAGGGAATGGTAACACTGAAGGTGTCATAACCTGGACATCCATAGTGAAGGCTACAATATTATGGTCAGAGGACCCAAGCGGTGGCAAGCACATAACATTTCGTGTTATATCATCAGATGAGAAAATTAAATCTAGCGTAGAGTTGAGCCGAGTAGGAAAACGAACGTGTTGTTTTAGTTTAGAATTACGGAAAAACTTGCATATTCTTTCAGCTAAATGGTTTCTGCCGGTTTGATTTTCCCAATCCACATCGATATTGAAGTCCCCAAGGACCACTACTGGATCAGTGGTAGAACAGAGGCAGCTAAGGCAATCAATAAGTTTGTCATCATCGTCTCTACAGGAACTTGGAGGTCTGTAGACTAGTATTAAGCGGATTTTAGTGGGGGTAATCAAATCAAAGATTAAAAAAATAAGGAACAAAAGGACGGTTAATACATATGACGAGGGACCTCACTCGTAAAAAAGACATTAGTTGCCTGAATCCATGGAGCAGTTCATGAGGGTTTCTTTCACCCCGAAGTAATTTGTACCTATGAATGTAATGGCAAATTTATACTCGCCCTGGCACAACAAAATTTCGAAGAATTTCTGGTTGACTAATACCTTGTGAATTACTTTAATTCCGCAACTGCAGAATCTATTCAGCGCGAATTCCAGATGTATTTTCGGCGCTACCAGTATAAATTTATTCTCAGATGTCGAAAAATAGTTTGTTAGCGCCATTTTCCTGTGCTGCCAGGTCTATGGTTCATTGTTTTGGGATTTTTTTCTACCGCTCTGTCCTCAATTTAACAGAAGATTGATAACATTCACTTATTTGTTGGAGTATTTAGTCATTCATTTATCCGTCCGTTCATTTATTTATTTATTTATTTATTCGTTCACTCATTCATTCATTCATTCATTCATTCATTCATTCATTCATTCATTCATTCATTCATTCATTCATTCATTCCATTCATTCATCCATCCATTCATTCATTCATTCATTCATTCATTCATTCATTCATTCATTCATTCATTCCATTCATTCATTCATTCACCCATTCATTCATTCATTCATTCATTCATTCATTCATTCATTCATTCATTCATTCATTCATTCATTCATTCATTCTTCATTCATTCATTCATTCATTCATTCATTCATTCATTCATTTTCATTCATTCATTCACATTCATTCATTCATAGCTGCTTATCTGTTATCTCTCCATCATGTTAGTATTAAAAACTATTGCGTAGTCTACAAAAAGTCTCGCTACAACGCTAAACTGTTCGTTTTTTTCATTTTCTATAATTTTATGTTCTTTGTACTATTTTTTGCTCTCTTTTTCTGCTCTCTTAAAAATAAGATTTTGAGAATTCTAACTGTTTTAGTGTGCCCAATTATATTTATTTACTTGTTTATTTAGTTACTTTTGTTGTTTAGTTCGTAGCGTATGGCGCGATATAATAGAAAAGTATAGAGAACAAGTTTGTGTTTAAGATTTCCTATACTGTTATACAATAGCCCTATGCGGGGTAATGTCTAAATTTTTTTTCGATTTTTTTTTCGAAATTTTAGTACGAAAAACGAGTAGAAATTCAAAAAAAAACATTTTAAAAAATTTTTGCTGTTTCACAGGACATAGAAAATCTCATGGAGGGAGCATGTGTTGGTGGGTCCTTCTGTTATCCGGACTAATTAGAAGCCCCGTAGTTTTGTTTGATTAGTAACAATTTAAGAACAATTCAAACATCTAGATATTCGAGAATGAGAAAGCACTGGTGCTCTTCTCCTCTTTCGTGCAGCACTGTATTGATCTCCCATGTTGGATTTTTCGAATTTTCGTTTCGTTCGAAATCGAATATTTTTGCTTTCGAATATGGGACATTTCAAATAAATAGAAAATTCTAATGTTCTAAGATTTGAGACCACTGTGGTGCTGTACGAATGAGAAAGAAGAAGAAGAGCTTTGGGCTATCTCATTCTCGAATATCTGGAGGTCTAAATTGTTTCCAGAATTGTTATTGAAGTTACAAAATTATTCGATTTTTATTCGGTTCGAAGCAGGTCGCTGGAAACCGGTTTATAATGGATAACAGTTCACGGATCCTTCTAGAAAAAGGTGTAACACTTTCGCTTGTAGGTTAATTAGAATCTCGCATGGAACAATGGTGTCCTCGATATTGAAGTCTCCGAAGCTTATCCCGATTTCCTCAAATTTCCTTTCTTCAAGTTTTTCCTCGGCCATTTACCCAAGCTTTTATGGAAGAATATGGATTTACATACTGGGTATTTCAGAAATTAGGGCAGTTTGATGTGTTTCGTGTAACTTCACGAAGAACATTTTATTGCACGCCAAATCATGGCAATTGGGCTCTGTTGATCTTCGATCGATAACTGGAAGTGCGCCAAATCATAGCGCCTATCAGAAATGACGGGGCCGCCGACGCGGTCGGGGATCCAGAGGCGGCGCGGTTGTGACGTGGACGACTTGGCAGCGCACAGCATACGTCACAGCCGCGCCGCCTCTGGATCCCCGCCCGCGTCGGCGGCCGCGACGTTTAGGATAGACGGTATATTATATAACAACGTGGAGAGACTTACCTCATCTTGGACGCTAGCCAATGCAAAAGATTAGTGAAACGAACGGTACCTACTGCAGAGTGCCTATTGAGAAATAGCGCGTGCTGTGCCCCACTGCACAACGAACAATTTATTCGACGCCTAGGAGAGATTACTGTAAGATTCCCGCACTGCCCTGAAAAATCCATTTCGTCAGCTGGTTCCGATGGCATGGAAAATGTTGGCAGACCAATTCACGAAGTAGATGGCGCTATTCCCACTTCCACGCGGGAATCGCGCAAGCATTAGAGACGGAGCATGTGCTCATGTACTATGCACATTTCGAACGAACAAGACGAAACTAATACGATGATGAATTCAAATTGCTGAGGGGGGGGGAAGCGGAACCAACGTAGCGGGGCGGAACGTACTCAATTTTGTACTTTGTGAGAGGGATAGTTTTTTAAGGTGTTGTGGGATTTTTTTGTTGGCGAAAAAGGTGCTGATCGATAAATATGTTTTACATTATGACTTTCGACGCCACTAAAACCCGAATTCCATGAAGGCAGTTCACCTTGCTTAGGGCTTATCGTGATCCTTCTAATACCCATAGATGAGAACTTTGATTTGAAGAGGAGTAATCCTTGTCCCTAGCAGTGAAAAGTGCATCTTTTCTAGTTTGTCTATGGCAC
>JARK01001399.1:683611-718023 GCA_000688135.1 Ancylostoma ceylanicum | reverse complement strand
TTATGTGTTTCTTCAGCGAGGGATTCCAAACCTGGCAACAATATTCCAAGTGTGGCAGGACATAGGATTTAAAAAGCCGAATAAAAATTTTTGGGTCTCTAGAATACACGCTGCGAAATAGAAAAAATAGCACCCGCGAGGCCTTATCAACAACATATTCAATTTGATCATTGAATTTCAATTCACAGTCTATCATAATCCCGAGATCTCTAATCACCTCTTTACGTGGTATTGATACACCGTTGATTGTATAGTCTCTGGCAGGAGTTTTACCCAAGTGCAAAACAGCGCTCTTTTGTAAGTTGAGGGGTAGATCATTATCAATAGACCATCTGATCATGCGTTCGATAGACATGGATAAGGCCGAATGAGTGGCCGTGGAATTTTCTTGGTTGTAGCTCGCATAAATTCTAATATCATCAGCAAACATTTTCACATAAACATTTGTATTTGTTTTGAGTACATTTGGTAGCTCAAAAGTATAGGCGAGAAAAAGGAGTGGGGAGAGTGCACCACCCTGTGGCACTCCACTTGGACATGGATACTGTTCAGAGAAAGAGTTCCCCACCTTAACAATCGAATATCTTTCCTGCAGGTATGACTTTATCCAATTCAATAACGATCCATCCACACCCAAATTTTTGAGCTTTAGTATTAATTTGTAGTGGTTCACTTTGTCGAAAGCTTTTGAGAGGTCGAAATATATGATATCTACAGATTTCCCTTCATTAAGAGCAATGGTCCAATCATAGNAACGTGGAGAGACTTACCTCATCTTGGACGCTAGCCAATGCAAAAGATTAGTGAAACGAACGGTACCTACTGCAGAGTGCCTATTGAGAAATAGCGCGTGCTGTGCCCCACTGCACAACGAACAATTTATTCGACGCCTAGGAGAGATTACTGTAAGATTCCCGCACTGCCCTGAAAAATCCATTTCGTCAGCTGGTTCCGATGGCATGGAAAATGTTGGCAGACCAATTCACGAAGTAGATGGCGCTATTCCCACTTCCACGCGGGAATCGCGCAAGCATTAGAGACGGAGCATGTGCTCATGTACTATGCACATTTCGAACGAACAAGACGAAACTAATACGATGATGAATTCAAATTGCTGAGGGGGGGGGAAGCGGAACCAACGTAGCGGGGCGGAACGTACTCAATTTTGTACTTTGTGAGAGGGATAGTTTTTTAAGGTGTTGTGGGATTTTTTTGTTGGCGAAAAAGGTGCTGATCGATAAATATGTTTTACATTATGACTTTCGACGCCACTAAAACCCGAATTCCATGAAGGCAGTTCACCTTGCTTAGGGCTTATCGTGATCCTTCTAATACCCATAGATGAGAACTTTGATTTGAAGAGGAGTAATCCTTGTCCCTAGCAGTGAAAAGTGCATCTTTTCTAGTTTGTCTATGGCACATTTATGGAGTCATCATGTGTCTTCGAGGTGTATTTGGAATCCTCTATAGCCTTATTGTCCTAAAAGGGGCTTTATTGGGATTATATATGTATCCACGAAAGGACCACTTTTCCCATTTTTTCCTCCATTTTCCAAGTGGCTCAGAAGTAGTGGAAGAAGTCGCAGTGACGGATAGATAATTGTCAAGGCTAGGTGTCCCACTTGCCACTCAAATTCGAGGATATTTCAGTGGGTGAAAGAGAAACCGTTTCACGCGGGGTCACTAGGAAAAAAACGCCGTTTCAGTTTCCAAAATTTCCCCGTACAAGGTCACTTGGGAAACTTTCACTTTTCCTGGATTGCCTTCTTTGTTCGTAAGGATTTGTACAGTAACTGTCCACAATTTCCACGATACAGATTCCACATGGTGCGCTAGACATGTGCGGCAATTCCCAAGGATACCGCACTTGACTCGCAAACGAGCCACTAGACACATGTGTGCGAGTCCTCGGTGGCCCATTCACCTCTTCCGTGACCAACTGAAAACTGGTAACATACTGGTTTACTCTGGGTCACAATAGGTCCCTTTTATTCTTCCGCGAACATTATTTTTTAGTATTTCATCTCATTCCTCACTTACGTACCTTCACCCCTCTGTCCTACTGCAGCAGAACTGAGTGGGTTTCCTGGATTTGAATTGATCCCACCTTCCCAAAATCCCCCTTCATTCTTCCGCGAACACTACTTTTCAGAATTTTATCTTATCACCTTTCTTACGTCCGTTTTTTACGTTTACCCCTCTCTCCTATCACGAGAGAACCTACAATAAGACTGAATGGGTCTTCCTTCTTTTTTCTGGATTTTGGAACGATTTTCGAACGTCTTCCCTAGATTCCGTTAATTTAGAACATTGAGAAAATAAGCCTTTTCCAAATATCCTTAGGACTTCCTCGCTTTCTTTTCCTCTCTTCATTTTTTCTGTTTTTTTTTCACAGTTGACCCAGCTATTTTTTGTGCTCCACACCATATGCGCGCTACTACTCAGTAGTGTGTTGATCAAAAAATTTATTAGATACATTCGATATTCGGATATTCGATTTTGAATAAGTCGAAGGTCGACAAGGTGAAATATTCAAGAAAGTAGAAGCCCTACACCACCTGCTGGTCCAAAATAAGGACTGCGAAGCCTTGTGTTCTTGGAATATTTATTCATTTGTTTGTTTATTACTTGATTTATACAGTGCGTTTCATAATTATAGGACACCCCCCGAATTTCCCACTCCCGGATTTTCCTCTGAACAAAGAATTTTCTCTCTAGTACCATTGTGATCAGCACCTAAAATAACCTTGGTAATCAATTTTTGAGCTCAAGACAGCAACTCTGGTTTTTTAAAACTTTATTTTTCTCTTTTTTCCCAACTCGCGGTCATGACACACCTTCAGATTCTAGCAAGTTTATTTGCTGCACAATCGGATTCACGGGATTTCGATAATTTACGGAACATCTATGGACCACATTGATTTCATACAGCCCGCTACTCCTGCTCCTTAGAGGGAATCTGAGCACATCTGCGTCGATTGACATCGAACATGCAAGACTGCCTATCTCAACTTCTCAGACGCTCATTGCTGATGGAAGTGCACTCAAAACTGGGTGGCAAAGACCCACTGTAGTCCTCCTTTAGAAATACAGTCAGCACTAGTCACACGCTGCTCTGTTGGCTTTGCTGGGTGGCGATCCAAGTAGGCAACACTCGCCCGACATCGGGGTTTTCCCACATTTACTCACTAAAACCCATGAATCGGTGGCTCAAAATTACCGAAATTGCTCGCTGTCGTTTTCTGATATCTGATGCTGTCAGACTGTGTTCCAGGCTCTTACTGGCCAGGTCTACTTTCGCCGGTAAGTAAACCCAAAAACGTGACAGCACCCTCGAAAAAATTCCTTTTCCTGAAGATCTTGACTGTCTTCCGTTATCACGTCGACGACTCACCCATTTACCATAATTATAAAGTCTAGCATATAGCCACCTTATTCATAACCAATCACAGTACTTGGAACAGGATTTGGTCACTTTATCAAGTGTGACATTTTGTTCCCTACATGTCGTCAGTTACTGCCTATTTCGCGCAGAGCAGACACTTGAGCAAGCAGAGGACGGTGTCTGGTCTGGCAGCGTCGGATCTCAGAAAATTCCTATGAGTAATATCTGTCATTTTGAACCTCTTATCCACAGCTTTTAGTAAAGAAATATAGGAAAACCTCGATGTCAGGCGAGTGTTACCTACTTCGATCACCTCCTAGCAAAACCAACGAAGCAGCCTGTGACTAGTTCAAACTGTATTTCTAAAGTAGGTCCAATTTGGACCTTTGCCAGCCAATTTTCAACGCACCTCCGTCAGCAATGAGCAGCTGAGAAGTTGAGATAGGCAGCTTTGCATGTTCGATGTCTATCGACGCGGATTTCCTCAGAATCCCTATAAGGAGCAGAAGTAGCTTGATGAGTGAAATCAGTGTGGTCCATAGATGTTCCGTAAATTATCGAAATCCCGTGAATTCGATTGTGCAGCAAATAAACTTGCTAGAATCTGAAGGTGTGTCATGATTGCGAGTTTGGAAAAAGGGAAAAATAAAGTTTTAAAAAACCAGAGTTGCTGTTTTGAGCTCAAGAATTGGTTACCAAGGTTATTTTAGGTGCTGATCACAATGATACTAGACAAAAAATTCCATGGTCAGGGAAAAAGCCAGGAGTGGGAAATTCGGGGGGTGTCCTATAATTATGAAACGCACTGTATATTCTTATTTATTTATTATTTATTATTTTATTTTTCAGATGGGCCTTTGAGTTCTTAATCAGATTAGATGAATTTAATCGGTTTTTATTCGGTCTATACTCTACTATTAAGCTTTGTCCCAGCCGTCCTGTGGCGAGATCCATGAACGTTCCTGGCGAAATTGTGATCCACCCACTTTCGCTAGATGGACGAGTTATCCGGGCAGGAGTGAACTTGCTTTGCTCGGGCGATCCGTTTCAGTCAATTTTTGCATGTTGTGATGAATATAGAGAATTATACCATATTTATTGTCGAGAAACTCGCCTTATCCCGAACAACGGGTAGCTAAGAACCTGCCCGGAAGACATGAATCTCGTCATTGGTGAAAGTGTCCCTCTTTCTCTGCCATGTTTTTCCTCTGCCCTGGACAATGATGGTGAACTGGCCGGCATCTTTTTGTAGTTGTACTTTCGAGGGTTTTACGAAGATGGTGCGTTCAAGTAGCAATTACACCATAGTCGCTTGTACTTTGTTACGACCGCAACTTCTAGAAGCAATTCCAGACTACATGCACAAAGCCACAGCTAATCCTCCGACGCACTTCTCTAGCTGAACTGAAACATGCTTAGAACTGTTGCAAAAAATGAATTTCTCCATATGTTTGGGAAGGCAGGGGGGAGGGGGGGGGGCGAGGGGCTTTGATTGGCTACAGCGGCCAAGGGACTTACAGCTTCCTGTGCCGGGAGTCATGAATGTTCCCGTCGTTCCCGAGAAAGTTCTCAGGCACCCGGTCTTCTTCACAGGAAGAGTTTGTTGAGCAAAATGTGATATGAAATTCTTTGCGCTAACTTGTCATATTCAAATGGGATAGATCTCTCGAACAGAACACCCATTTTGCCAAGGTAAATGACTCATTTCGGAGGAGCATTTGAGTCACAACCTTCCTCAGAAAGTTCATGAATCTTCAAGAATTTCTTCAGCAGGAATTCCTTATTGAAAAAAAGAAGTGAGGTGGTGGGGGTTTATTCATTGACTCTACTCGTAGAAGAGCCATACTATTAGGTTGAGGAAAAATAAACGTGCGTTTGAGGAGCAAATGAAATCTTTGTCAGAGCTAAGGTTCAACAACCCAATCCAAAGGAAACTTTTATTCTTAATCGTTGACTTTGCCAGTTTCTCCTCGCAAACAACCAGTGTTCTCCATCAGGAGTTTGTTTTGCTGTAAGTCATAATAGCGACCCATAAAAATTTTGGTTCCTTCAAAATTTTTGAAGTTTTTTTCCTCTGAAGGATGAATGGTTCACGAAAGTAAAAAATATTCCGATAGTGCCGAGCCTTGGCTATGAGGCGGTGATTTGATGGACATCCAAATCTAACTGTCGAGATATTGATTGGCACCCTCAATTTCGGTTCAGTTACCTAAGTTCGAGGGTATTTTCGAGGTGCCGATTTTTGCACGAATGTGGACGAGGGGCGAAGAAATTTTCTTTGAGGGACTTGCATGAAGCTTGGTGCAGTTCCTCTGGTAATATGTGTCCTTTGTCTAAGGTTATATAACAGCAGAAGAAAATTCGACAATTTTGACCTGTTACTGTTGCAAATACTGTCTGTTCCAAATTTTCTGAAAATCGGAGGTTCAGAAAAACCGAGCCCTTCTTGAATCTGTAGATGCATTACATGTAGATCGCTCTTCAGAATGAAAAAAGAAATCTCATTCCCAAAAACTTTGACATGGTTAAGAAGTTTTGTCACGAAGACCGCGGACAGTAAAATTTTTCGACTTGATGTTAAGAGGTAAATGAGATGAGAGGAGTCAATACTACGGAAAATAGTAAAAAGTTTAAACAGAAGCTTGCCATTCTACCGTTAGATCCAGACAGAACTCCGTGCGGTTAATCGAAAAGATACTAAATTCCTAGGATCCGGCTAACAGCTCGCACTAACAGCTGACTGAGACTAGTCACAGTAATTCTTATAGTAAAAAATACTTCAATATTCTTTCCTTATTTCGAGTTTAAGTTTTATAATAAGATCTTCAGTTCATTTTTTGCATTTATGATCACCCAATGCCCATGTTAAAGCATAATATTATTGGCTGGTTTATGGAATCTTCAAATCCTTTCCTCTTCCTGCCTTTCCTCAGGCCAAAATCAATGCTCTAATCCAGGGTTTTTGCAAAATTTTGCCATGGTTGGTAAATTGATCCTAGTTAACGAATTGCTTCTTTCACTGGAGTTCGGAGACCATCAAAAAGTCTCCAAAAGTCAGGTCTGGGGTTATATCCATTTCTTTTCGCGATTCTTCTTCTCCTTCCTCTTTTTTTTTCCTTCTCCTCGTTTTATCGTCCTAACTGCTCTATTGCAATCACCTAAATCAGCCATCATTCTGATCAGCTTACTATTTTATTGCCAGTAATGAACTCCAGCAAATTTCCGGCGCCCCCCTTCAGGGATGGCTCATAACAGCGAGGGGTGTTCCATAGTGTGTCAGATTCGTTGCGCCGGAAAGCCGAAGCGCGAGAGACGCCGCTGGCCGGCTCAAAACGAAGGAGCAGCAGCGGCTGGCTGGCTGCCCCAATTATATCCTAATGAGAAAAATGAGAGCTCCGCCCCGTTTCCCCCATAATAAGGCTTGCTTTTCAATGTGCTGCGCAACGAACATCCTCCGGAGACATCCCCGTTGTTGTTTTCCTACATACGCTTCCTTATGGAGGCTGCTCCTCCATGGATAATGTATCCACGTCTTCCCTGTGCCTTTTTGGTGGAGGTGCTGGGAAATTAGTGGGATCTAGCAGTGGAGGGATCCATGAACATTTCCGGGAATCTCTCGGGCTTCCCACTCATTTAGGGTTGACGTGATTTTCACTCTAAAAGTGAAGTGTCTGGTTATTTTCTCCAGTAATTAGCAACTATCCGGAACGTTGGTGAATACGGACACTGATTCCTGGACCTGTGCCCTCTTGTTCAGGATTTCTCTTTGATCCTAGAAGGAGCACAATTCTTCTGAATCGCTTCTAGGATACCTATCCGAGAGCTCAAATATTGTATGCCCAAAACGGCTGAATCTGACTTTCTAGGTCTAATCAGAGCTGTGTAATTTTACCCCATTTCTGATAGTTTTAATCGATTTATACGTAGTAGCTTTAACTTACTAGTAAGCATCACTTCTTCGCTGGACAAATTTCTGAACTCATATATGGGCGTTGTGAATACTATGGAACCTTCTGGATGTCTCCGCTGTCATATTTGGAGGCTATAGCCTGCAATTTCTCAGTCGAGTTTTTCTCTTTTCTGGAGAATCTGTGGATTTAGAAGACATCAACCGCTTGACCTAATTCCTCATACTGGACAGTAGAACTATGGTCTGTCAGCTTTCTTCAGCTAGGAAGCATTTATCACTGGAGTCCAAGAGAATCCAGGAAAGGCATCTTTCTAAAACTCTGTTTCTTAGCATGTCATGGCTTTTTTGGACGTTGAATCCAGAAGCTTCCAAGGAGTTAGTGGCAGTTAACATCTCACCAGTGACTCAATCAAAAGTCAGGAACCCTTGAGTTTTTTTGTGTGAACAAAATAAATAAATGGTCTGGGTATGGAGCGTTGTACCTGAAAAGAGCGTCGGGACCAAGCTACACGATTGGTCAGGCTCGAGTAACGGGCCAATCACAGAGTTCGTTCACGCCGCCCATTCCAGGTATAACGCTCCTTACCGCGTCTTTGTTTAATTCACTGGGCAATTTCTGGACGGCGGTGTTATAAAGACGTATCTCGGGATCCTACTTTGGTTGATTTCCAGAAAATAATCACGTATGGTTGACTTCTAGAGAATAATCACGTACACCTTGCAATTCTGGAAGAATCGTCGAGTCCCGCCAGGAAATTCTGGTCGAATACGGCGGTTTTTGTGGAAAATCGGCGCGAATTCTACCTATTTTGCTGGCGCAATCCGTGCAGGCTTGCTGGTATGGGACCATGCAAAATTGGAATGCTTGGAATCACGCTCCCCTCCATTCACCCCGGATAAATGAGTGATTCCTGGCTTCATTTGTTACCCTGGGTTTAAATTAATAGCGGTCGCTGCGCTGTTTTCCCGCCTTGCTGTGATTGGCTGCTCCTAGACCACAGTATTTCCATATGAGGCAACTCGTCCAGGAATCTCTTTAGCAAAGTTTCATAAGTTTACTTTTGAAGTAGCATGCAAATAACCATAATATTAGGTCGTCAAGTATGAAATGTCTGATTTTGTGAGAGGTCAGTTTGACAGCTGGTATCTTCGAGGTTTCTTTAGGTCCACTCTCATATTTCTTTCCAGTATGAAGGTACATTCTCCCTTTCTCAAAACCACCTATTTAATTTCTGACGAACTCTAAAATTTTTGTGTGAGAGGAACTTTTGTGAAACTACTCAAAGACAAAAAATCGTATCAATTCGGAATATGGGTTCCATCACGGAGCCTGTAAAGTAAGGACAACTCGAAATATCCTAGAAATGTTTGGAGAGGTAGTGGCTAATAAAAGAACGGGACATCAATGGTTTGAGAAATTTCTTCCTGGTGATATAAACCTGCAAAGTGAGCGTTGTGATGAACCTGGATTATGATGCGTTGGAAGCTGTGGCTTGAGCGGATAGGAGCCACAGTATGCCTGTATATGCAGCAAGGTTTGGCGTTCGTAACCCTATATTATTTAGGTGCTTAAGGCAATACGACCAGGTGAAGTGGCTCGATGGTCGAATTTTTCTCAGTTTGATCCCCAAAAATTGGTGCCATTTTTTACCATTTTTTTTGCAAAACTGCGCTACGTAAACCAGCGGAGCAAGGAGGGAAATCCACCTGCCATTCGTTGCACTGACCAAACCTTGCTCTACTTGATCACAACTTCTCCCAAGTATTAGTCCACTTTTTAGTGGAGAAAATTTTCCACTTTCAACATGATGTTGGTAAGGCCCTTCGCCAAGTTCTTGGCACCTGCTTCCCAGGCTTCCAAGCTGTTGGCGCAACCATGCTACCGGTAAGATGTCAAGGCTGTGCCGATAACATAGGGGCATATTTGGATTGCTCGTAACCCATCTTGTTGGAGAAACATAACCCGAAACTGTCTCATTCAAAATCAGACATTTCATACTTGACGACCTAATAAATAAGTGTCTGTTGCTGTTTGGAGCTAAGACTTGACTATGGATATGAAGTGGCAGTATTTAGATCTTCATGTATTTTTTTTAAATGTTTTGCTATCTTCTAAGTCCAAGTTTTGGTCCGAATTCTACTTGATAGGTTAAATGTTTTGGTTAAAAATTCACTTACTAGTTGAATTATATTACCCCATATAACATTTATTTATGTGTACCCTACTGGCCCTAAAATTTCTAGCTCCTTTCCAGTGCTAAACTGCTCCAAAGGCATCGATTTTTCTTGGAGTTTTCGACTTCCTCAGCATTGGAAGCGAAGTCCAGTTCTGCCCAATCCAGCCATCTGTTTGTTTAGTGCATCCAAGTTTCTGCAAACGTAAAAACCATAAACTTTGCCAGCACTTTGAAGTGGAAGGCAGCTGGCTAATTTACACGTTCAGCCACATATGTAAAGCATAAGAGCAGCTCTCTTGACAAAATTGGGGCATCATCTGGGTCAGAATTCATGGAGCGTTGGACAAATTAGGTAGAAGTGGCTAGCATGGTTAGCTAAAAAAAGGACCACGATTTCTCAGGAAGCACTGAAAGGCAGACTTTCCTTAAAAACGTCGATTTTCTCATTCATGGAGTGATGAATGTGTATGGCCCACATCATGCAATTATTCATTTATTTGTTTATTTATTTATTTAAATACACACGAAAGTGCTCCGAAAAAAAAAAACTAAATCACAGTACACAGGAACAAGAATTCTGTTTATTCATCCTAGTAGGTAACAGAATAAATTTAGATATCTCATGACATCAGGATTAGAAATACCCTTTGGTAAAAAAAACGAAAATCTGGACTGTGCCTCCCGCTAATTTCATTAGAATTTCGTTTTTCAAGTAAAGTCACCCTTTATCCTTGAAAAAATGGAGTTTTGATGACCTTTTCTGCAAAGGAACGAAAGCTAAACCAACTCATAAGTTCATCTAAATTGGGAAGGATCCATGGAGACAAGCGATCCATCGTTCCTTTACCAAAATTGGCTGTTAACAAATGAGCTAAATTCACTCTCATAACTAGCATAATTTAGGAAGGCGCGTAAAGACGAGGTCTTCGTCGTCGTTCTTCTATCATATTACTTCCGCTTTTCCTAACTCAGTGGGTGAATTCGTCGTTGGAGGGACGACCTGGGGAAGATTCCGAGAAAAGCATGACCCGTGGGGAAAGTCATGAACATCCCAGGAAGGCTCTGATCTATCAGCCCCTCTAGTAGAGTCTACGAGTTTTCCCGGTTAAATATTCGTACTTTGTCGAAACGACACTTCGAAGTCAGCAGTCTTGAAAAACTTGTCCACTCTGAATGAATGAGAGGCTCGGAACTTTCCTGGAAACGTCCAGAATCCTGCCCGTGGAAAGTAAAAACTATTTCCAGTGTTTTTTTCTCATAGGCACTGTCCTAAATGGTTCTAGAATTCCCAAATTTTGGCAAACTGCAGCACAGCTATACTAAAAATGACTTGAAGTTACTCTTCTACTGAACTCTGCGGCACTAGGAAGACTTAAAAGGATTTGGATATGTTTAACTTGGAGGGATATAACGTTTGCCCAATACTTTTTTGACCTATTAAAGCAAGAAGGATAACGTCATCCAGGACGTACCTGAGGCTTCTGGAAACATGTAGTGCTGCTAGATACCCAAACTTTGAGCGCTAGCACTTTGGGCTGGGATTGGGAAGACGATAACCATGCAAACCAACGATGCTTAATGTGACTGGCAATCGTATAGACAATGTAATGTTAGGGGACGCAGAATACGAAAATTAGTTTGCTAGCCTGCTTTCGTATGGTTGTGTGTTCATGAAACCTAGCCCTGTATCCCATAATTTTCTATTGCTTTCAATGTAGAATCCGTTGTGGAATTCGCTAGCTCTTTTGTGAGCCTGATGTCCTAGATTTCAAGAAACAGAACCCTGGTGACCTACTGAACCAAAGAAATTTCCAGCGCTTTCCGGCTCATTTTACTTGTTCTATAATGCACTTTGTTTTTGCTATGCCCAGCTCTTCCCATTTCATCCGCGGCCATTTTTCGCAGAACACAGCGAAAAAACCCGTAGTAATTCTAGAATCGATGTAATATTTTGGCATAGGGCAATATTAGTGGCTCTTCCTAGCAAAATTAACTCATCCTTAAACATCTAGGCTTTATCCAGTCAGTATGAAAAATTTCGGGACTTCTCATTGGCTGCATCATGCAAATATATCATCTTATTCCTTGGGACATCCACCACAGAAATAACTGGACAAATAAAGAAAAGTGGGGTAGTATTGGATAGGAGTTGGCAATCTTTTGAATTGAGGCATTAGAAATATTAGGTTGTTGCAAAATCGATGTCGGATTTTTGAACCACCAACTTTGGAGTGATGTTTTGGGAAGAGAAATGCTGCTTCCACCATACAATTTGTACTTGTTCTGAAGCACATTTCCGCCTCTTCCTGCCTATTCATTTTTATACAGATCCGCCCACTTTTATTGTGTTTTTCGGGCTTGGATCAAAATGTACTCGTACGCTAAAATTCGTCCCAAACTGTTTCGTGGACTCGAACTCCATAGCAAGAGAGTGGCTTAGACATGAAATGTTACCAACCTATGCAGAAGAGAATGCTCAACAAGGTGGTAGCCCAGTGTTGGCCCAAGTCACTTGGTATTGGAGACACGTGCCTCAGAGTTATGGACTAAAATTCGATGACGTCAACGCCGTTTTGAAAGCACTGGGAGAAGCTATCACCAGGAGACATGTTCAATATCTCGAAGGTGGCCTTGAGGTTCATTATTCCATTATTTCTGGGGTCATCGGAGAAACGAGCTTGATGGAAAAACTGAAGAAGTGGATCCAGTTCGATTATCCTCCAGTATTTCACAGTGGCTCAAGACCACACTTTTCACTCCAGACGCTCTGGAAGTAGATGCAACCGAAGATCGAGGCTCTCTCTTATAAGCCTCACTCAGGGGACTGCTCCCCTACAAATGACCACAAATACAAGCGGTGAGACCTACCCCTAAGAGGAAGAATAAGCCGCAAAAATACGTTAGTTCAAAACGATCTCGCCGCTTTTCTTGGGTCCGAAAAGCTCGGCTTCAGGCCTAGTGAACCGAAAACTCAGCGGAAAGATGGCGAAGATGTGCTGATTCAAATAGGTACTAAAGCAGCAGAAAAGGTTCAGTTTTTGCCGAGCTACGACAATTCAAAGTCCAACTGTCAAAATCCGACATCGATTTTGCAACAACCTAATACAAGGTCTTGAAATCAGTGGTTCCCCGTCCTTTATCTAGCCGATTTGTTTTCAGAAATTTCAGCATAGTATCCCCTCCTACATTTCCGGACCTTTCTGAGATTTTCAAATGTAAAGAATCTCCAGGAGCTCCTGACCACAACGGTATACGTGATTCCGTGCAAAACTCCCAAGGAATCCGTTTTCGTAACCCACCTTTATGGAGCTTGTGGGCGGAGCCAAGGGGGAACTAGCGGGTTTCTGCCGCCTCATTCGCGAGTGGATGATCCCTACCCCGTCGGAGAGTGGATAAGGAGAAACTCTCGTGAAGAGTACGATTCTCCTCAGAAGATGCGCTTCCAGGAGTTGTTCATGCAGAAACCTCGCGCCTCAGCACTAGCCCCGGCCACGGCTCCGCCCACAAGCTCCACGAAAGTTGGAGCTCGAAAAAGTGTTCTTCCAAAGTTTTGTACAGAATAACTTTTACTGTTGTGATCAGCAGCTCCTGGAGATTGTTGCTATGTGGAAATCTCAAAAACTTATCTCTCCCATTTGGGAAAAGCGATTGCACCTGTTTGCTACCACGCCCATTCAATGTCGTCCGTTTACATTCTCTGAAAGGAGAAGCTTTGCCAAGAACTATGATTTCAGTACTCCTTTACATTAATTTACAACATCGTTCAGTTTCTCCGAGCGAAATCTTAAGATTTCTCGATATTGATCAGTTGGCAGTGCCTCCATATGGTAACCGTCTGCAGCGACTCCGCTCAAAACCTCACTTTTGCGTTCAAGTTCTCGCATCCCTTTACCGAACGGAATCCACCGTATGATCGATTCCTGCATCGAAAGCTAGTCTTTTTTTCTCCAATAATCAGAAGGCAACATGTTGCACCTGGCACATGTCAACTGCTCAAAACAGTTGCATGATGCCTTTTTTGTTGTACTTGTTGGTAATGCAAAAGCTGCTGACATCCAGCAGTGTGTTGCTCGATGACGACCAACTTGTCAGTGCTGATCGACACGAGCGACTGGCGCCGTGTCTATGCTGCGGGGATGTCCACCTGTTTCCAATTCGATCGCTCTTGAATGTTCTCCGCTCTTGGGCAGGTCCTTTTGGTAGCCTGATTCTATAATTAAGGACTGATAGCGCATTAGACCTATTGAAAATCAAAAGTTTGGTTGAGAACAAGGCCAGAGTCAACGATACGTAAGAAAGAAGGGTAGAACGAACTTTTGGACATTGTTCTTCTGAATATTCAAAAATCTCACTCGTACCTCAAATTGTTGGCTAAATCAACTAGATTAACCAGTTCCAATCCGATTCCCAGTACTCTTAGTAGCGCTCCTTCAACCCATGTTGAAAAGTAGTGGGACCAAACAAGCATAAGATCTCAGTCTCGCTCTTTCCACTAGATGAAGAAAAAGTAAGGAGTAAGACCTTTCCTGAAACTCATCAGTAGTGAAAATTCAAAAAAAAAATGTAAAATTGCTCATCAGTAGTGAAATTTTAAAAGATGTAAAACTGAAGTAACATATTTCTAAACACGACAATGTGAACCTTTATGGAACAATAGAAGCAAATAAGTTGAAGACGATTTCCCAAATTACCTGATACGCTTTCCTCTGCTCCAGGGTCCGTTGGCGGCTCAGTGTCTCAGGCTAGACCCCGAGCACGTCTGCCCGATTCCATAGAGAATGCGCTTCCTACATATTTACCCATATGTGCGTGCACACCTATACACTTACATGTGTGTATGTGTGATGCAGATGTGCATATGTGTCGAAATTCAATGCCCGCATTATAAGTTTCCTTTACCTTTCCGATGAGCGCAGGAGGAAACATATGATTAAGTTTAGTTTTTGTTTAAGGATAATGCACGATACGAAAACTAACAACAGATTGAACATAAGAACTTAGACATGCGTAGTGGGTGGCATATACCATATTTCCATTTCCCCTAACAACGTCGTTTTCATGTTGAGCATCCAGCCCCGTCCTCACTCAGAAAGCGAGTATTGACTAGTATATCAATGATGCAAATTAAGTAATAAACAGTAGGATAGATAAAATGTTTTATGGGCTAACCGAATCACTTTACAACAATATGCGGCAGTAACCAATATGGCATACAGCAGAGCTATGTATTAGGAGATAGCTCAGGAATATAACATAGGTGAAGGTATGCAAGCGCGCATAGTATCGTAAGCTGAACGGACACCTAGCGGCTCCTACGGCAATGGCGTTACGGTAGCCCACGACGAAGAACAACACCACACGTGAGCACAGTAGAAACCCAACCTTTCGGCGTAACCTCAGAGATTCGTGGGGGTGGAATGCAGGTGGAAATGGGTCCACCCCCGGTTGTACCTGGGGGTGGACCCAAAATCGTGGGGCACATACCCCCGANCTAAACCTTCTATACTTTTTATTACTGAGTCGTGGCTTAGCGATAAGATTGGAGATTCTGAAATCATTTCCAACCACCCCTACTATCTCCTCCGTGCTGACCATCTTGGTAGTAGAAGAGGAGGAGGTGTCTGTGCTCTCATTCACCATCTTCTCCTATTTGACCGAGTTTCGATAAATGCCGAAAATCTTCTTTCCGATGTCTTGTGTTTTGATATATTCCCCCCTTCTACAAATAAGCTTAGTTTTGTACTTGTTTACAGACCTCCGAATTCCTCCGCTTTGCAGGATGAAAATCTAATGTGCATCCTTTCTGATCTCTTTGCCTCAGCCTCTGATCAAAGCATCCTCCTCGGCGATTTTAGCCTTGATATCTGCTGGGAAGCCCACACTGCAAACAATACTGCCTCGCTGCGCTTCTTAAAACTCTTCAAATCCTTAGATCTCACACAGTTCGTGCCCACTCCTACCCGTGAGACTAAAATCTTGGATGTAGTACTTGCACCGCCAGGCACTGTTTCCTATGTCGAATGTCAACCGCCCTTAGCTAATTCTGACCACAACGTGGTAACTTTCGCAATGCCCGACTTCTGTCCTGTTAACGAAATTATCAAATTTCGAAACTTCAAACAGGCCAACCATGCAGCCATCTCCAATGAGCTCTCGAAGATACACTGGTTTAATCTATTTCAAGACTACATAGACATTAATGATGTTTACAACAGATTTATGCGAACGTTGTTAGCANGTTGGATGTAGTACTTGCACCGCCAGGCACTGTCTCCTATGTCGAATGTCAACCGCCCTTAGCTAATTCTGACCACAACGTGGTAACTTTCGCAATGCCCGACTTCTGTCCTGTAAACGAAATTATCAAATTTCGAAACTTCAAACAGGCCAACCATGCAGCCATCTCCAATGAGCTGTCGAAGATACACTGGTTTAATCTATTTCAAGACTACATAGACATTAATGATGTTTACAACAGATTTATGCGAACGTTGTTAGCAATTATTGATAACTATGTCCCAATCCACAGCAAACTCCGCTCGAGATTTGTGACCTACCCTTTGCATATCAGGAACCTGTTTGAACAAAGAAAGCGAATATTCAGATCAAATGTCAGCTCTGTAAATTCTACATTATTCTCAGCTACAACTAAGGCCCTTCAATTTCACTTAAAGCGCTTTCTAGAACATCGTTTCAGGAAACTATCAGACCCGGCAAATTCTCGCAAACTGTTTTCCTACATTAGAAACTGCACCAAGCAAACAAAAATTAACCCAATCCTCACTGACGAACACGGTAATCGGTTCATGACAACTCAAGAAAAAGCGGAGGCAATAGCCACTTATTTCTCCAGCGTATTTGGCAAAGAAGGATGGAAAGTAAACCTACCCGTCCTTCCATTACTCGGCCTGAGAACCCAATATTTACTGGGTTTGAGCAACCTCAGAACGCAACATGCGGAAAGCAAAATTGATGTCGTGGAACAATCTTCTGCTTTTTAAAGTTTGCAGACCCAAAATGTTGAGCCTTTCAGCATAAGATGGAAGTGATTGAGGGTAGTTGGGGCTAGGAAACACCTTATAAAAGAGAATGCGTGTGAACGTTTTTTGCACCTTTTCGATTTTTGTTATGTGTTTCTTCAGCCAGGGATTCCAAACCTGGCAACAATATTCCAAGTGTGGGAGGACATAGGATTTCAAAAGCCGAATAAAAATTTTTGGGTCTCTAGAATACACGCTGCGAAATAGAAAAAATAGCACTCGCGAGGCTTATCAACAACATATTCAATTTGATCATTGAATTTCAGTTCACAGTCTATCATAATCCCGAGATCTCTAATCACCTCTTTACGTGGTATTGATACATCGTTGATTGTATAGTCACTGGCAGGAGTTCTACCCAAGTGCAAAACAGCGCTCTTTTGTAAATTAAGGGGCAGATCATTATCAATAGACCATCTGATCATGTGTTCGATAGACATGGATAAGGCCGAATGAGTGGCCGTGGAATTTTCTTGGTTGTAGCTCGCATAAATTCTAATATCATCAGCAAACATTTTCACATAAACATTTGTATTTGTTTTGAGTACATTTGGTAGCTCAAAAGTATAGGCGAGAAAAAGGAGTGGGGAGAGTGCACCACCCTGTGGCACTCCACTTGGACATGGATACTGCTCAGAGAAAGAGTTCCCCACCTTAACAATCGAATATCTTTTCTGCAGGTATGACTTCATCCAACTCAATAACGATCCATCCACACCCAGATTTTTGAGCTTTAGTATTAGTTTGTAGTGATTCACTTTGTCGAAAGCTTTTGAGAAGTCGAAATATATGATATCTACAGATTTCCCCTCATTAAGAGCAATGGTCCAATCATAGATACAGTCTAGGAGTAGTGTGGTGGTAGATGCCCCAGCTAGGAATCCATGTTGCTCAATGGGGATCACATGATTTCGTTGGAACCAATCAAGAAGTTTGGTGCGAACGGCTTTTTCGAGTACTTTCACGGGTATGGGCGTGATGCTTATTGGCCTGAAGTCTGAGGGCAACCTCACTTTATTTGTCTTAGGTATAGCAGTAACAATCGCTTTTTTCCATATGTCAGGAACTTCTCCGTAGAATAAGGATGAGTTCAAAATATGAGTTAGTGGGCGGAAGAGAGAGTCAGCACATTTTTTATATTATTTGAGGAATGCCGTCAAACGTGGCAGTTGTTGACGGAGAAAGAGATTTTAGGCATTTTCGGATATCATCTGGAAAAACATATAATTCACAAACTTTATCTCCATCTGATCGGATCTGTAAGGGTGGCAATTGCTCGAATGCCTCATTGAAAATGCTTGAAAAATATTTTCCTAGTAATTCTGCTTTTTGAAGATCATTAGTGTACTGCCGGTTGAGGTCATCGACAAGCGTCGGGATCTTATGAGATAACGAGCTTTTCTTACGCAAATAGGCATACAGAGGCTTCATACTTTGCTTGTCTGCAAGACGACGCTCTCTGTTCGCCAGAAACTTACGCAAGTGGAAATCAATGTCGAAGCAAACTTTTCTGTAAATCACACTTTCTCTCGGGCAAGGTAAAGAATGAAATAACCTCGATTTCTGGTCAAGCAATGCTTTAATGTCCGGAGGAAAGTAAAGCAGTGATGAGACTCTCTGAAACTTGAATGGGACAAATTTTCCTAGCGCGTCGTAGAGTACGGAACAGAATCGCCGATAAAGTTCATCAACGGAAGTGAAGTTATCAAAAATGGTCCACCAGTCTACTCCTCGAAGATACTGATTAAGTCCAAGGAAGTCGGTCTTAATATAATCAGGGAATGGTAACACTGAAGGTGTCATAACCTGGACATCCATAGTGAAGGCTACAATATTATGGTCAGAGGACCCAAGCGGTGGCAAGCACATAACATTTCGTGTTATATCATCAGATGAGAAAATTAAATCTAGCGTAGAGTTGAGCCGAGTAGGAAAACGAACGTGTTGTTTTAGTTTAGAATTACGGAAAAACTTGCATATTCTTTCAGCTGAATGGTTTTTGCCGGTTTGATTTTCCCAATCTACATCGATATTGAAGTCCTCAAGGACCACTACTGGATCAGTGGTAGAACAGAGGCAGCTAAGGCAATCAATAAGTTTGTCATCATCGTCTCTACAGGAACTTGGAGGTCTGTAGACTAGTATTAAGCGGATATTAGTGGGGGTAATCAAATCAAGGCAAAGGATGTCAGCAGGTAGTTGAGGATAATGTATTAGAACTGAAATCAGGGTTTCTTTCAAAAGGCAAAAGATTCCGCCGCCTTTCTGGTTGCATCGATCTAGCCTATAAATTGTGCAAGGGGTACTAGCAGTGATTTCAGAGTCTTCAATTTTAGCACTTAACCAAGACTCGGTAACAAACAGAACATCCGGATTGTTAGNATACTGATTAAGTCCAAGGAAGTCGGTCTTAATATAATCAGGGAATGGTAACACTGAAGGGGTCATAACCTGGACATCCATAGTGAAGGCTACAATATTATGGTCAGAGGATCCAAGCGGTGGCAAGCACATAACATTTCGTATTATATCATCAGAAGAGAAAATTAAATCTAGCGTAGAGTTGAGCCGAGTAGGAAAACGAACGTGTTGTTTTAGTTTAGAATTACGGAAAAATTTGCATATTCTTTCAGCTGAATGGTTTCTGCCGGTTTGATTTTCCCGATCTACATCGATATTGAAGTCCCCAAGGACCACTACTGGATCAGTGGTAGAACAGAGGCAGCTAAGGCAATCAATAGGTTTGTCATCATCGCCTCTACAGGAACTTGGAGGTCTGTAGAATAGTATTAAGCGGATTTTAGTGGGGGTAATCAAATCAAGGCAAAGGACGTCAGCAGGTAGTTGAGGATAATGTATTAGAACTGAAATCAGGGTTTCTTTCAAAAGGCAAAAGATTCTGCCGCCTTTCTGGTTGCATCGATCTAGCCTATAAATTGTGTAAGGGGTACTAGCAGTGATTTCAGAGTCTTCAATTTTAGCACTTAACCAAGACTCGGTAACAAACAGAACATCCGGATTGTTAGTGAAAATGAAGGAGTGGAAGTGGTGCAACCTATTTACCACACTACGAGAATTGATGAGAAAACATTTCAAATTGCAAGAATTACCGTGCTTCATTGTGCGTTTCCCTGTGTGGCATTGAGTTCTGTCACGCGTCTTACCTCTCCACGATAGACAACCCATTCCTTCTGTCGCTTACCTGCATTTTTTTGACGCGCAAGTTGACGAAGCTCGTATTCTTTCTGGCGTTCTGCTTCAGTCATGCTCCTTCGAATAAAAACATTTGGAAACCCTAAAGAACGAAGACGACGTGAACCGGCTAGTGCTTGCGACCAGTGAAAACGAGTGGGGAATACAACTTTTATGAGCCGAGTCTTGGAAGGGTCATATTTTCCTATTCTATATACCTCCAAAGGCCTGCATTCTACATCGATTGCGTCTAAGAGATTGGAAACCTTTTGATCTAGATCCTGTTGGCGAATGAAGGCGCTTGAATTCGGAGCAGCTTCACTGATCCCTGCGATCACGACACTTCGCTCCCTTTTATCGGCTTCCAGTCTATCAATCTTCAATTGTAATATGCCGTTTGTCTCTGACTGTAACTTATGCACAAATGTAATCAACAGATGGTTAATTATTGGGTCAGAATTCCTAGAGATGATTAGGTTAAAANAAGCAGCTTCACTGATCCCTGCGATCACGACACTTCGCTCCCTTTTGTCAGCTTCCAGTCTATCAATCTTCAATTGTAATATGCCGTTCGTCTCTGACTGTAACTTATGCACAAATGTAATCAACAGATGGTTAATTATTGGGTCAGAATTCCTAGAGATGATTAGGTTAAAAACTTCCGATGAGGACATGTTGTTAACATCGGCGCTAGTTTCGATTTCGGTAGAGGAATTGGTTGTGGCGGAAGACGAATCAGTTTGTTGAGCATCTGGTTTTTTCTGTGAGCGAGTTGATTTAGGCGCCATGTTTTGATCTGATAAGGAAGGAGATATTGGATAAAGAGTGAAATTGGTGAAAAAGTCAGAGGAATTGAAAAGCTGGGCTGAGGGAGAGTAGAGGAAACCAGTGGGAATTGCAATATAACGTTAGATTACGGCTAAGACGCAAGAAAGATTGAGCAGACGAGAAAAAACGATAGAAGTAGGAGGTGACCCAAGGAGAGCGTGGAGGAACCGCCGCTCGTGACGATCGATGGATGTCGAAATCACTAAGGGTTAAGTTGACCTCGCAAGCCCTGCTATTTGTCGTCCTTTTATATGCGTTCTGGATAAGGGAAAAGGATCTCGGTAGGGGACTTTTTTCACCTGCCATAGAAGGAGAACGGCCTGTTTCCCCGCCATGGACTGAGCCACCATCATAAAAATGAACTTACCAGTCACTACGGAGCCTTCTCCTTGCATATGTTCGTCAATTCACCCTAATGTTATTTTCTGTACGGTGCACCATTGAGTGTAATATAAATAAATAAATAAAATAAAGAAACCGACATATCTCCTGTTTTGACCCCTTTGACAAGAGAAGAATTTCCCACCCCAGTGATCACCCCCGAGATTGTCCTGNCTGTTGAGCATCTGGTTTTTTGTGTGAGCGAGTTGATTTAGGCGCCATGTTTTGATCTGATGAGGAAAGAGATATTGGATAAAGAGTGAAATTGGTGAAAAAGTCAGCGGAATTGAAAAGCTGGCCTGAGGGAAAGTAGAGGAAACCAGTGGGAATTGCAATATAACGTTAGATTACAGCTAAGACGCAAGAAAGATTGAGCAGACGAGAAAAAAACGATAGAAGCAGGTGACCCAAGGAGAGCGTGGAGGAACCGCCGCTCGTGACGATCGATGGATGTCGAAATAATATAGTTCAGGACCTGGTGGATTTGCCGTGTGGATATTCATTCGCGCAGAACACAATCAATTGGGTTAGTAGATTTTCGAGACATTTACTTAAGACCTAGGCTTCTTCTAATACTAATACCCATAGAAATCCAGAATTTCCAAAAAGCACTCCGAGAAACGAAGGATCAATCTAATCCCAATCACTTGCGTCTTCACTGAATCTCTCAGGGTCCGATTTCTAGCGGATATTTCTGGAGGTCGTCCGGTTTTTCAGTCAGTAGGAGGCAAAGAACATAAATCATATGACAACGCTCCAAATTACAAAAAAATTAATTTTCTAGCTGCCATTTTCTTTGCTACCGTATTTATGGCCCACCCTGTACTTGATTTCCCTTTACAAATGAGATTCCTTCACTGACCCATCGTCTGGTAAAAGCCAGGCTTTACCTACCTGCTGAGGTTACGACTTCATCCAACATTGCTTGACTGCCGCTATGAGATCTTTCAAGGTTCACAAGCAGTTCGTTTGCTGATCTCAAATCATTCAATTGTAAAGAGCCATTTTGACCTTCGATATGATTAAAGAATTACCTCAGTTCCGTTGGCGGTAGCTTGAAGGCGGCCCACAGAGACAGGGAGAAGACTCCGTTCCCCAGCAATGTCATCGAAACCTGAGCGGATCTGGGCAGACCGTTCTCCCGACTCTCCTCGTTTATTATAAGAGAGTGTTTTGCTAGCGTATTTTTCCGCTGTGAACGCGACCGAAGTAAGGTCACCCAAACACAAAATTACGACCACTCCATTGATATGTATCTTTTCTTCACCAAGCGCCCTCACCATCGGTAAAGCATGAACTCTACCTAACAGTATCCCTTCGCTACTACCGCCGGCGGTCGTCAGATGGATAAAGTGAAGTAGGGGACTCCAGACGGAAGAGGCGATGAGCTCCGTTTGGCAGCGATCCATGGCGATCCACGTGGCAATCGATACGTATCATTTCCACAATCCTTATCTCTTATATCGCCGGTTCATTTTGATTCATTTTAAATTGGCGAAGTCTGGGAATACTCTAAGAGGGAACAACAGCGAAAAGTGCTCATCTACATATTACTAACAGCGAAGCCGTTGCACTGGAGCTTACACGCGACTTAAGTTGTGTCTTTTTGATGAAATACAAAGTGCTCTGGACCGTGTTGCTNCTTTCAATGAAAAGCTAGAGCGATGCGGTTTTCACTATCGAATTCAGGATCGAATTCTCTATCGAAATATCCAGTTGCAGCCATCCAGGGGGTGTGGGTCCCACCACGAAAATTTTAAAAATGCGAGAAAAGTACAAAAAGTCGGACAAAATTTTCAGGGATTTTTAGGGACTAGGGATCAGCTAGATAAATGAACAATTTTTGAATTCCTTGCCGGCGCGGCAGCAAACTTTCTCACCAGATTAGATCTGTTGATCTCGCGCCAGACTCAGATGGCATTTCTGACCCGTCTATCAGTCATTCTAATCTGAAGTTCGAACACCATCGACATCTTATTTAATGCCAAGATCTGCCATTTAGCATTCAAATCTCTTGCGCAACCATCAGTCCTCACCAGCTATCATACACCGCCTAGCCCCGCCCTCCACTATCTCATTACGGTAGTGACCTCCCTCATTTGGCCGTCTGTTTTCTCTGTTGTCTGGCGCCTCTCGTACATAGCCACAGCGAGCCGCCTCTCTCGCACCACACATGTCTTGACTCCCTTGGTTCAACAGACTCTCTGTTGAGGGTTAGATTAAGTGAAGTTGAGGTTAAGCCACGCCCTTTCTTTCAGACTAACTATGCCTACGACTCGTAGCGGTGCTACTACTATTCACTCTGCGGCTGATGCCCAACAACCCGACACTAGTCCAGACGATTCGGTCAAGCCTTTGACCCCCACAAGTCCTCGTATCGAGTTCTGGAGCGCCGCTCCCGCATTGTAGACGGCCAACGATAGATTAACATCTGTGTGAAACTCGAACGTACACCCACTGGGTCCTACCCTGTTTACGAGCTGCTCGCTCGCCACCGGCTCCTTAATCTCCTGCACATCAATCCACGCTGCAGAGATAACATCGTCGTAGACACCGTCTATTCCAGCAGTCCACGGCCTCAGGGTCAGGCTCTCCCGCACCTTCAGGACGATAATCCCATCACTGCTTCTGCCGCAGGTCGTGAGATCACGCTTTGTCCGGACCAGTCCTACGCAGTGAGGGCGGGCGACCAGGACTGTCCCCTGTTAGCCATACAAGCCGCATTCGGCACGGGTAAAACCGTCGTGGGAGCTCTTATCACCGCCCGCGTCGCCGCCGCTACAGGGTCCACTGTCATCGCCACGGCTACGACTAACACTGCAGTAGCTCACTTCACGGATACTCTCCTGCGACTCAATGGCTACCACGACCTTCCGATTATGCACTTCGTTCCTGATTCTGCCCTTGTCGAAGGTGCTCCAAGGACTTCGGTTGATCTCGACATCCTTTTGAAACGAACGGTTACGGACTTTGCAGACGTACTATCCCCCGACAACTTTGACAAGTGCTAGACTTACGCGGCTGGTCGCTAGCTGATGGAAACCGTTATGTTCAACCCGGAGAGCACCCTTCAACTGTCTGAGGCTGAACGCGACCAGTCGCCTTGCCGAACAGCAGGTATCGGCCACGACCGAAGACGTGATAAATCTCTTCCCCCTCCTCCAGCGACCCAGGATCTTTTGCCTCACCACTGCGGCTCTCCTCAACTCCACGGAAGAAGGCGGGATCTTCGTGGGCCACATCAACAACAGCGCTCTCCTTGTAGGAGAGGAGGCTTCACAGATTCCAGAACCGACGCTCCTAGCCATAGCGAATCGCTTCAGGAATGCCCGTCACGTCTACATGTTCGCGTCCCACGCTCGTCGAACCCAGCGAAGTATGGAGGAAAAGGAGTGAAGGAGATTCTCATTGCCGAGAATGTACCCGTCGCGCCACTCACAACCACCTTCAGAGCTCACCCAGGGCTTAACAATCTGCTCAATTTCCTCTTCTACGAGGGAGCTCTCGTCAACGGAACTGCCGCCGAGGATGGACGCCTGTTGCTGAAAAGATGCCTCGATGATGCCTAACCCGTCGGTGCCATTCCTCTTCCCGTCGGTGCCGTTCCTCTTCATCTCGATGCCTAACCCGTCGGTGCCGTTCCTCTTCATCGACGTCCCAGGCACCACAGTGCGATCCGCCAGCGGATCCCACTCGAATGCGGTAGAGGCTAACACCTGCCGCGAGTTGGTCACCGCTCTGTTGACCAAAAACATTCCGCCTACATCCATCGCCATCATAACTTTCTACAAGGAACAATTGGGAGTGATGGAACGATTCGCCAACCAGCACCAGATCGACCTACACACCGTCGACTCTGTCCAAGGTCGCGAAAAGGATATTGTGATCCTGCTCACCACCCGCACCGCGATCCAGGTGAACCGCGTCGAGTTATTGGACGACACTCTCCGCATGAACGTGGCTATGACCCGTTGCTGCCACGGGCAGTTTGTTTTAGGCAATGCCCCTCACTTTCGCCACTGCAGAACTGGGGCCGTCTCATCCGGTGGGCCTCAGCTCTACATGGTTGTCTCCACCACCACCCTTCCTGATCTCCTCGACTAGACCGGTGACTTCTTCCTCTTGAACGCCACGGTAATTTTCCTATCCTTTTCAACCCAGTTTTATTGATATTATTTCTAATTGTTTTCCTCTGTGACTGCCACTCCTTAGTTAAGTCTGACGTCCGAGGACGGACTTTTTTTTTGAAAGGGGGGAGGTGTAAGGGTTTAGGGTTTCTAGAGTTAGTTTCTCCCAATCGATACCGAATGTACCAAGATGAATCTCTCTGGTTGCAGGAGGCGTGGCCAGCTGTATCATATAATGGGGTTCCGAGCGGCTTCTTCACTCAACTACGACCGAGGCCCTCAAGAGCCATCCTGCAGTTCCTCACCGCTCCCTCTGGCTCCGTCCTCTTCCAGGCCTGATGGCCATCTACAGTACACAGACGCCGCCGACAGACTCCCACCCTTTGATCTCGTGCGATGTATTATTGATTCCATTAGAATGAACTATATTATTACCTGGTGTTCTGCTGCGCATGATATTGGGCACGGAGCCCACCATCTTACTTTCGAAGAATTATTTAGTGCAAGTACAGTGGGCGTCAAGGGCGGTGACCCGTCTGCAGCCTCGAAAATAACGCGGCGCGACCGCGCCGCTCGAGCGAGAATCCTCTCTGGGACATCAAATTATGGGGTTTTCTTGATAGTCACTTAGTTCTCTTATTAGCTATCATCAAATGTGACGAAAAACTATCAAGGAAACCCAGATACGCCACTGCGGCGACGATTCTAGCGTGAGCGGCGCGGTCGCGCCGCGTGCTTTTCGAGGCCGCAGACGGGTCACCGCCATTGACGTCCACTGTAATATTTTTTGCAAGTAGAAAGTAAATTCAGAGCAACATCGAGACTATACACCAGTGCCAGTGGCGTACAAATAAAATCGAGGTGAAAACCTTCATAGGATATCTCGATTTTTTTTTTGCAATGTTTCAAGAGATTCAGCCAAATATAGTCCTTCTGCGCAATCGGTAGAAAATTTTCGAGCGCGCAGAGCCTGCGACGCATGCGCGGCGCAGTTCGCTCGTAACAGCGGTCCGGCGCTCTCGATCAGCTGTTCGAGGGCGCCTTTCGTCAGGTTTTGGACCAGGTGAGGTAGCTTTCCTTTGGTTTCCTCTATTAGTCGAAGTACTTTGGACTATGGAGGCCGGTGGCTAACCGATATCGATCGGACGGGTCCGTATGCCTCATTTTTTGCACGTTTTCCTTCGCATACCCCAATTGTCATTTCTTTCGATTTCAACGTATTTCTCATTTGTTTTTGACCTCCGTAAAAAGCTACTTGTCCCAGGTAGCCTCTTCTTCATAGAGAAGAGGACCCTGGGACGTGGTGGCTGATACCGGGCCCCTACCTTGTCCAATACCTGACGAAAGGTGCCCTCGAACAGCTGATCGAGAACGCCGGACCGCTGTTACGAGCGGGCCGCGCTGCGCACGCGCTGCAGGCTCTGCGCGCTCGAAACTTTTCTACCGATTGCGCAGAAGGACTGTACAGTCACAGTTAGCCTGCTGTAGCTCCACAAAATGACGTCAGGTACAAAATTGAAATGAAACCCGTGTTCAGCACATCAAGTAAACCCCAGATACTGATTCCCAGCGTCCAAAAATTTTTGGAAACGTTTTACAGCGAAATTGCATTTCCGGTCCATGACAGCGTCAGTAGGCTGGTAGCAACAAACTGCTGCCTAAGAACCATCTACCAAGATCTCCGGGGGTTTTCAAGCAAGCTGAATATGGTAGCAAACGCCATTTATTATGAATTTTCGATCCTCGTCCGAACCAACGAATTTCCAGGGTGAGTGTAAAGTTTTGACTGTAATATGAACGTTTCTACAATAGTAGCCGTGAAATCTAGTGCAAGGCATTGACTGCAGAACGGTACAATTTAATCGACGTACAAAAAAGATTACTGTAGCGGCGACCAGAGGAAGAGAGCATTTCACCTTGTGCTGAACCGTAATGGGGCCAGGGCTGTTGTTCTCCTCTGTTTCAAATCTTTCATTTTCTTTTTTTTTTATATTCCTAATTACAGTCTACTTGACTTGGGCTCAGCAATGTGCGCAACGTCTACTCTCCTTCTGTGTCGTTATATTTAGCAAGTTTGGTATGCATGGCTTTGTTAGTGTTATGTAGCTAAAGATGGTGGCTTGCTGTAGTACGCAGGTAAGGATAACGACATGGATGGAGGGTCAACGTTTCGGCAACCAGCCAACGGGATATTAATACTCCATATTCCAATCACTATTAGAATAGTAATCGTTCCTCTCCAGTTAGTTGAATTTTTTTCAGGTATGTCTTGACAGATCCGTTGAAACTACTATGACATGTGGCGATATCCAAGTTTCTCACTCCACCACAGGTGTTCTAGTTTTAGGTTTGGCCTGACAGAAACGTTTGGCACTATTCCACTTGTTCTGCCCCAAAATCTCAAAATCAAAAATTCCTGTGAAACTTCGTCTAGAGGGGTTATTTGGCATGCTGATCACGAATATCACATTGATTTTGTACGGTAACCCCATTTGGGTAGGGTAACGGTAGGGTTAGGGTAAGTAGGGCATCTCACAGAATCCCCTCAATTTTTGTCTACGGGGGTTATTTTGCATGCTGATCATGAATGTCGTATTCATTTTCTACCGTAACCCAATTTCTGTAGGGTTACGGTAGGGTAACCCAAGATACGGTACCTCGTGGAATTCGCTGAAACTTTGCCCAGAGGGGTTATTTGAGGTGCTGATCACAAATATCAACATCATTTTGCATGCCACCTTCGTCTTCTCCGTGAAATTAGCATTTTCCCTGCATTTCATACCGCATACATACCTACCGTATCCTTACGAAAGTGGGGTTACGGTGCAAAATGGATACGATATGTGATCAGCACCTCAGATAACCCCCCTGGGCAAAATTTGGGAGGATTCTGTGAGGTACCGTATCTTGGGTTACCCTACCCTAACCCTACCAAAATGGAGTTACGGTGCAAAATGAATACTATATCCGTGATCAGCATGCCAAATAACCCCCGTAGACAAAATTTGAGAGGATTCTATGAGGTACCCTACTTACCCTAACCCTGCCGTTACCCTACCCAGATGGGGTTACCGTACAAAATCAATGTGATATTCGTGATCAGCATGCCAAATAACCCCCGTAGACAAAAATTGAGGGGATTCTGTGAGATGCCCTACTTACCCTAACCCTACCGTTACCCTACCCAAATGGGGTTACCGTGCAAAATCAATGTGATATTCGTGATCAGCATGCCAAATAACCCCTCTAGACGAAGTTCCACAGGAATTTTTGATTTTGAGATTTTGGGGCAGAACAAGTGGAATAGTGCCAAACGTTTTTCTGATGTAGACGTACCTACTTTCTCTAAACGTGGCTAATTTCAGCAAGCGTATACTGTGCAATCAGTTTTACCACGTAGCTCGTTCAAAACCAGGGGGAAGCTCATACGCACAGCTTTGTAGTTCTTATTGTACAGCGCCAAGGGCCTCTGAAACGTAGGTTTTCTCACTTCCCATTTTTGGTTTTTCAAACATAGTTCTACTTCCTAAAGCCCGGGTTCAAATCTTATAGACTTGATCCACTTGGATAAACGCGCTTTAGCGATAGTAGGATTGATTAGTGTGGTTTAGATACTTTGTTATCCAATAAGTACCTAGGCGTAGGTATGTGAATCCACTCGTTCTACTGTAGGGTATCTTTGTCCGTTCGATTTCCAGCTGATAACGATCCGTGGTTTACTCCATCAGCGCTCCATGTTGTCTCTCACTCGGATGGATAATTTGTATTGAATAAAGGTCGTTGGGAATGAGCATATACCCGACATGTTTCCCCTGTCGCGGTTGAATTCATTGGATACGGGCCTTGTTTATGCTAGGAGGATGTTTCAGTGTAACGACGGATGAAAACGTTTTGTGAGAAAAGTGAAATTCATGTGACATCACGTGCGCGTGAGTAACGCCGGCGATTACCCGACGACTTCTTTTGCCGGCACATTGGTCATGAGTAATTCACAGTCTGTCACGTGCAGAACTGACTTTCTGCCTTGACTCTACACCCAGAGCCGCCATCGAATCCAATATATTGGGTTGGGCAATAAGTTCGTGCGGTTTCTTCACCTTAATTTCTCACTGGGAACCAAACTTTGTTTGTTTGCGTGTTAGTAGCCATTTTGTAGCCCTTGATTTACTCTTTATAAGTGTTCTAGCCGATTTTCTCATTTTTTGCCACACCTCATTTTCTATCGCCTGGAGTGTGAAGCAAAATTTCAACTAGGACGACAACTTCTGATCAGTCTTACTGTTTGACTTCTATCCTGAATCGAATGCAACTCAAAAGGCAACAGATAAAACATGTGAAGACAAGCCGTAACTGTTGAGAAGACGGCGCAAGAATGGAAGCCCGCCTCAGAGAGGTTAATTTTAGTCCAGAGGATGTCCCCCTTCCAAAAGTGGGGTTTGAAGAACAGTGAGACGTTTACGCACCAGGTTTTGCTCCAGATGTAAAGAAGAACCACTAAGAATGTTAAATTCTAACTGAAACTAAGTTCAACTTGTTCAGTCGGCGAAAAAACTTCGAGGAGCTCAGTAAGAGGTGACCCCTCACATTGAGAGGGCGCGCCGCCTCCGGGCAAATTCCACTAAAACGATATCCTACATTCCAGAATAAGGGGTAAACTCACTCAAACAACCTCTACAAGCCTGAAGCAGTCTCCACTCACTTATATTGGTCATTTTCTTGGGCAATTTCCAGAGTTCCACTGAGAAGTTGCAGTTGAGAGTCACAAATTGGGTCGTTCCAAACAATGCGGGTTTTCATGAGAAGGAAACGGAGGAGCTGCTCCGTCTCTGATACCATTAATAGCGGAGGAAAGGTGCTACATGAATCACTTGTTGTGATTTATGTTGTTCTTGAAAAGCAGCAATTCCAGTGCCCCTGAAAAAACCGCACGAACTTATTGCCCAACCCAATATAATAATTTATCCAATTGGATAAACATGTTCTGGCGGATATATTAGTGTTGATTGGAGATTCTTTTATCCAATAAAAACATATCCGCGGATCCGCGAAGCCACTCGTCTCTCTGCAGGTTACCTTAACCCTGGTGATTTCCACTTGGTAGCGACCTACCATCCTCACTTCATGTTGTCAGTCCCCAAAAAAAGCACACCTTCAAATGAGCTCATGGATCTATTCTTCATATTGGATAGCAGAGCGGATAAAGTTAAGTGGGAAAGAGTGTATATCCGCTGCGTTTCCCCTCCGACTGCTAAATTTATTGGATACGGACAAGGAACTGGAAATTTTGAAAAAAAGCTGCTGAAGCTTTGCACAGAGGAGTCGTCTGAGGTAGATAGCACGAATATCGTGTTTGAAAATAAAAACGGGGGAAAATGCGCCGACCACGATTATCGACGTCATTACGTATTGTCGTGCCATTTTCTTGTTATTTTTCCGGAATCCCTCAGCTATTCTACCGGTATCTAACTTCAGAGAAACGGAGTTAGGGTGCAAAATAGGAACGCAACTCCGTTTAAGCACTTGAATGAACCATTCTGTGCCAGATTTGAAGGGATTCTGTGGGTTATCGTATGCGTCGTGTAGTTGCAGCAACTCAGAATAAGTAGGTTAGGATACAGAGTGAATGCAACATTCGTATTCGCTTCACAAAACCTCGTATGGAAAGTACAGTGGAAAAATTCATGAAAATTCAGTGGCTTCGTCATGAAAAGTGTAGTGAACAGATTCGAAAAGTAGCGTAGTTCCATGCTTGTAATGAGTTTCATGATCTTCCTCAGCGTAACTCCTGAAAACAAATGAGCACTTTCTAAAATCTGCAGGCTTTGCTTTGCTTGTTGAAGAAAAATATTTCAGAAACACTCAGTGGTTTTCGAGTAGGACATCATTCGACGCCCTATTTTCAAAAGCACCTGAACATGCTCTTGAAGAATTGTAAGTTCACGATTTTGTTGTTATTGTTCAACGTTATAGGTTTTCACTGCTTCCCTGAGCCTTGAGCTTTTCATGAGCTCTATGTTCCCTTGCAGCGGATATTCGTCACAGGTTATTCAACCAGTAGTGAATATTGGTGGAAGGTCGGGTGAAGAATTAGGAATTCAACATGCAGAGGACGGGAATACATTTTTATATCTGGAAAATTTGCCTTATCCTGCGAAAACAACCTTTTTTCTGTCCGGGTTTTGTTAGTTGCCCACTTGCAACGTCTCTGTCACAATTAGAGCTTTTAAGAAATTCGTTTGATGAGTTTGGATCACTTTCTTCTCGGAATGTGAAACCTACTACATCCCATATTGAAGCACCTGAGAGGTCATTCATGGATCAATTACTCAGGTAGTATTCGCATCTTAAGAGCTCCAGAAAGTGTTGTACTATTTATTAGCTCGTTTTAGCCATGATGCATCATCAGCTATCAACTTCTCTGCTATACCTACCACCGCTGATCCATCAGAGCTAGGCGGGTGCGCGGAAAGTGGAGATGGTGAGCAGTTGGAAGAGTTAATGGAACAGGGTTATGATGTCACAGCAGTTATAAATGATCTAGCAGGTGCTGAACGACAAAGGTGGGCGCCGCTTCGGATTCACGAGTGCTACTATTTCATTTCTCCGACCTGTATTTTTCGTTTTGATTTATAGTACGATATGTGGATTGGAGGAGTCCAACTTCCGTAACGGAACAGCAGTGGCAACTTCGGTTACTCAAAGACGACAGCTAGGGAGTGCCTCCTCATTGCCTTCTTCGTTAACTTGTACGTATACCAATTGTCAATTTCCAGTTCTGATAGCTAATTTTTTGTTTGAAGCCGATTGTTCATCTGTTCACGAACGTCCCTCACCAACAGAAGCTGATATTCAAGTCCGTTTTGATCCTGACATTCATCGTCCGATTAAAGCTACAGTAGAGGAGATCATGTCAGCCGTGCATAATCAGGTTTTTATTTTCTGGTTGTTTTTTTTAACAGTAGTTTGCGAAAGGAACAGAATCCACATAGTAAAACATTTCCCAAGTACTGTATCTATAATCGTCTGTGCTGATCCTTCATCAGTTCTTGTTTTCGCCAAAATTCAAAAATATGAAAAGATCTTAGAATTCAACCTTTTGATAGTTTGAAAAAAATGTAGCATTCTATTCCTGTAGTGCAGGTGCAAAACAAAATTCAGCTCTTGGATTTATTTGTTACGACTTTTGCTCAGGATATTTCTTTGCTGCGTTCTATACTAATGGAAAAAAGCTGGCCTGATCAACGCACTGTTGGACACTATCTTGATGATCTTTTTGACCTGGTTATTCGAGATTGCCACGACATCGATGAAGCTATGGTATTTTTCCAAGACTAGTAAGTTTCACCCCCCTCCCCCGCCGCGACGGGAATTTATCCAGTCCTTTCCATTTATGCGAATGCGGTTCGTTCGCGTTTTCAGTGCCGCATCAAATCGTCGGAGCTTCTTACACGACGTGAATGGAATTCGATTAGCTTGTCGAGCAGCTCATGACACTGGTTCAGTTTCTGCTGCAATGGAAACTTTGCGTTTATTCCGAAACATGTTCCTCGTGAGATCACGTTGGTTCAGCTTTACTATTTTTCTGGAAATTTTTTCGAATTTTCGTGTATTGAATGTCCAATATTAAGCGGTTGCTGCCAAACACGTTACACCTGTACTAGTACTTGAGCAATTCTACACCTCCTTGAGTTGTATCGGTCGGTAACTTCACAATACCATACGTTGTGTGCCAGTATAGGCTACGATACAAGATATTTTAGGTACCGCAGCTGAAATGGAACAACTACACAAAATGATGATAGAGTGGGGATTTGACGACAGCTCCGACGTTTTCATTCGTACTTTGACAGAATCGGTGCTTAAGAACAGGTACGCTTTCGCACTTACAGACAATTTTCTAATGCTCTATTGACTCTATTATTCATAGAGGAAAGAAAAATTGTCCAAGCGTCAGAAGTGACGTATTTATTCTCGTGAATTTGAATCTAAGTAAACAACTAAACATTTGTCTTTTCTGAATTGGCTGTAAACGTGTGTTGTTCGTAGGGACTTTCATTGCGCTTTTGAAACATGGCGAAGTTTTTCGACGAGATATGGAACAACGTGCGCATCTGACCTGATTTGGGAACGGTTACTTGTTTTGGTTGAAGACAAGAAGAAACAAGCTCGTTTTGCTGGTACGTCTCTGATTTTTCTCAGTTCTTTTCGTGTTTTGCTATCTTTCTTCTCGTATTTCACTTACTCTTCGTATGTGTAGAAGATGATTTTCTTCGAGTCAGTTTTCAGGCGAGTTGCTTTCTCACTGTCTTCTCTACGATCACCCATTCGCGGTTATTGCGGATTTGCTGGTTACACTTGTTCGAATGAAACGACCTGATGACGCTAGATTAGTATTTACGAAGGTTAGTACTTGAATAATATATGTCCTTCCATCTGTACTGTTCATCATGAATTTCAGGTCTCTGTTCCTGGGAGGTTTTTCAGGAAACCGCTGCAAAACCTTGTTCAGCATGAGGTTAGTTTAGGTGACATGATGCTTGCTATAGTATTTGGTAGCTGGAATTCATCGCTTTCATCATTTTAGGATTCAACTCATATGTTAGAGGATTTCGCTAGTTTGGTCACAGACTGTATGTTTGCGGAAAAGCGAAGGTCAAAGAGTTCGACGCGGATATCCCAGGTTAGTTTCTGAAAGTCGAGAACGACTGTAAAGTGTGCAGGTTTTTATTCCTCTGGTTGCTTGTCATTTTTTATAATCCTTTGTTCTCTGAGAGGGACTGCTGACGTTTCCTACTAGCTCGGTCATTTATTACATAAGTAACTTAGTTTAATTGTGGATTGAATTTGTTCCAGACACCGTTCATGTCATCCGACCTTTTATTGGTACTTGATTCCTTCTATGGCTCTGGAAGGCCTAAACAACCAGAGCCCTTAAATAGAAGTGAGAAGAAGAAGCTTCATCGTGTGAATGATCTGCAGCTTTTCGAGCTCTCTGAGCTGGTACAGTCACTGTGGTTGCAAAAAGCTGGTACGTTTTTTGCCCTTGCTATTTTTTCTCCCCCTTGTTACCATGTGACGTTGAGTATTGAGTATTTTCATTGAGCCGTCTACCAGTGGCGGACGCAGGGAACGGGGGGGGGGCGCTTTCCCTGAGAATGGGTCGCCAAATTTTTGAAATAACTTTACAATGGATATAGTAATCTTGCATTCGTTTATTTCTATTTCTTTATTTTTGTTATTTTTTGAATAATTTTTATTAGTTATTTATTATTATGACTAGTATTTTTATTAATTTTATTCTCCATTCGGGTCCCCAAAACGGCGGAGACCTCGATTTTTTCTCAGGCCCTCCCCCCCCCCCCCCCCCCCCCC
>JARK01001399.1:672237-683111 GCA_000688135.1 Ancylostoma ceylanicum | reverse complement strand
TTTTTTCCCCGGCCCCCCCCCCCCCCCCCTCCAGCCCACTTTGTGCGTCCGCCACTGCCATCTATATTTCGTACTTCTTTTCACCGATAATTGAAATCGTGATTAGTTTATCTGCAAAACGGAAGTGTCATTCAGGTTTTATAGTGTTCTCATTTAGAAAAATCCTGTGATGTTCAAGCCCTCGATCGGTTGATCGCTTGGAGTGCGGCGAATAAACTGCAAATCTCACCGAAACTAATGAAACGAATAACGAAGATGAAATCACGGACCTCTTAGTACTGCTCCGCTTCTCAGGAGGCACGGTTCTAAGAATCGTAGGGGCGGTGGACAAATAGCGCGATTCTGCGATTGTCATTACCAGCAGACAGAGTCTGGGCGTCGTCCTAGCCCCCGGTGTACTACCGCGCGTCGCGATTTCCCCGCGTCTGTCTGGCAGGGCATCTCTTGCCACCATAAACGGACTTGTAAGAATAACGCTGAACTTGGTTAGTTTATCTTGTCTTGGATATGCCATTGGAGGAACTGTTCAAAAATCGAGATCATTTGAATACCCAAAGTAGACGTGTTCATGTGAATAAGTGGAAATATTGAGAACAAACTTGCACATTCAGTTAATGGCTCAGCCATTTCAGGATAAGTTCTCAATTACCAAGGTGAGCTTATGAAAGAAACATCGAAAATCACCATACTGAACTCTCCTTGTGTGGGTACATTTTGTACTGCTTAAAAATGATCTGTGCTATTTCTTTAGGCCAGTCAGACCTTTTTGTCTGGTTATTGAATTTGCTGTAATCATTCTATCAGTTCTATATCAAAGTACGGCTAGCATAGCAGTGGAATCTCATTTCAAGGATTTGTTGACTGGTTGTATCCACAAAGTTTTGACGCCCATTCCTAGGAGAGGGTAGTGGTGATAGTGTGGACGAGTTGCCTTGTCAGGCAAATCCAAGAGAACCGCGATACGAGGAAGTATACCAGGTGGCAGGAGCGAGCCCAGATACCTTCTGTCTGTAGTGACAGTTGAAGAATCGTACCTTGTGCTCTACACCTGCTTCCTAGGGGTATGTACAGTATAGTGAGTCTTTGCTAATCTGGCTGACCCCTGCCCTGTTCTTTGCTACGGTCTTGTCTGCTCAGTGCTCAGTAGTTAGTTGCATAGGAATAAGTGTTATTTGTTGATATTTTTGTTAAATAAGCTAGGTTAGGTTAGGAGATGATCATCGTTATAAACTGTAGAGTTTATTGTTTATCTCGTTACTTGATGAATCTGTTTTTGAGTTTACTCTTTAAGTTCGCCCCTATGTGTTGTTGAGTGTCTATTGGCAGCTGTTCTTGAATTGGATAAACGAAGTCCGTTTCTTTTTGAGTATTGTTTGACTTCATTGGTTTGCAAGAACAAGTTATTTGGTCCGTATTAATCAGGTCACATATTTCTGACGTTTGTCATCTGCGTCGCAGCTTTGGAAATTGGTTTTATATTGAATCAGTTGTTCATAAATACACTTGTGCAGCTTAAATCAGTATGTGGTAGTTGAGTATTATTGTCTGCTACGGTGAATATTCAAAATTATAAGTAGCTCCGACAACGGCTGCAGATGACAAACGCGTGCAGACGCAATTTTGCCCTTTCAGGGCTGTTATTAACAAGGATTTGCAACGTTTGTTTCTCAGTGCGATGCTTGGCTCAAGGAGAGTCGCTCTTTTGCGGTAAGTCTCTAGTAGTAATCAATTTATGGACTTCTTTCTGAACGTTGGCATTCCCTCCTTCAAAAGCATCAGCATCAGAAGAATAAAATCCATAATTCATGCGAAGTAATTTATATCGCTCATGGCTCGCGACTTGTACTCGATTCTGACACATGCGTATTGCATCCATTGAATACCATTGGTCCTTCAACGAAAATGGTCCTGAGTTTCCCCACTTCTAGTCTTCTTGCTATGAAACAGTATCCATTGGAAAGCCAGTGTCCTTATGTTTTGATTAGTTGCATAACAAGACTTATTTCCTATCTAGACCAAATATAAATGGGTAGAAGGTTATATTCTAATAGTATCCATTGCTTTTGCCAATCTATAGTCGGATCTGAGCATTTTTCTCCACAACTCCATATTTTTGTTTTTATCCCAGAACTTCCCTAGGATTTTACATAGTTCCTCGAAAAGCTGAGAGTATTTCTTTTGCAGTATTTGACCCTCTGATGTCTTTTACTGCTTCTCTCTTTATTATTGCCTTTATCCATTCTGGCTACCGCTACTAGGTTGATGCAAATGAAATGGTGTGTTTTTTCTGTTGAGTTTATTTTTCTCCACAACTTCACTGAATTGGAATCTGCTCGGCATGCGATATGGCTGCTATTATTATATTATTAGACGACACATCTCATTTTATGAACACCTTCTCTGGTGGGCTATGTACAGAACTCTGGGGAAAAAGCGAAGAACCAAGAAATCCCCGTCTTCGCGTCCTCATCTCTGACGGAATGTTTCCTGTGGGATATACGCTCCTTAACGGCAATGTCTCACCTCGTTTCGCGTGTTGGAGATATGAACAGATCCTCGATCTCCTCGCCACGATGATTCCGAAAGTGCATGCAGAAGTTCACGAAAATGACGAAAACCCCGTTTTTGTGAGGGTCCAAAGTGCAATTCACGGGCCACTTGGGCGGAGCGGCCGCTAGTTTACTGGCTGCCCGCCACGGCTGCAACGTTGGCCAACGAGTCTTCACGTGTCCGATCAACAATATCAACGGCTTCACACGTCAATTCCGTTAAGCAAGCTGTAACAAACCTATCACAGAACTCGTTCCAAAAAACGGGTTCAAAGGTAGTTTTGAGATATTTATCGGCTCAATCAGCTAATACATCAAACACGAAAATGAGGTGGGGACTGCCTTTGAGCTGGGTAAAGCAATAGCCGTACGGCAGAGTTCCAACAAAACATGGTGGCTGCTGAGCCTTTTCACTGTAATGCCGTTGAAATTTGAAGCAACTGTCGAGAACAACTTTTGGCCGACCGTGCTCATGCACACATAGGCCTTTGATCATCTCGAGCGTTTTTCTAGCAGGACGTTGATTACTCGATGGGGCAATTTATACTGGATGCGTGCGACTGACGCGCGTGCGTCTATGTGATGAAAAATAGGGACTAGTCGCATCGCAGTCGCATACCAGTCGCACGCGCTTGCGGCCTGGCGACGGCCGCGCGTTCTTTTCACTGAGAATTTCATGCCGCGTTGACCAGTCTTCATAGCAAATCTTTCGCAAATGGATGCGTGCGCCTGATAGTCGCATCTGGTATAAATTGCCCTTATGGGGCAAATAACAGCACTAGATAAAGCACAGAATGTTCACAAAAGACAGCTTTGTGAGGATCCCCTAGCAAGAGTCTCAGCAATGACTAGGGAAAAAAGTTTGAAAAATGCACATCTACGTTTCACCGTGAGCGAAGCCGCTTCATCAGAGCTAACATGCAAATTAGGTAGCCTTGTCCAATGCATATACCAAGAAAGATTTCGGACTATTGTTTGTGGTGCAACAGAAAATCTGCAAACTTCAGTGAATTGAAAACACGATTTCTGGACATTTTTCAATTACTTCACTACTCCTAACTGCAGCGGGCATTTTTTATCCTACACCACAAAGAGCTTGCTTTGCTCTACAAGCGAAAAAACAAAAATCTTTGAGAAATGCTGAGGTCTATTGAGTGACAGAAAAGATTCATGTCTGATATCGCGTCCAAATCAATTGTCCCTTTTCCCAGGCTGCGACAGGTTCGTGGCTTTGTGATAGCCCATTCTCAACGACCTCCCAATAGACCAGGGTTCGCAGCAGTAGATGCGAGGAATCAGAGAGTGAGAAAGGTATCATCATCACCTTGTAGTGTAATTCATTGCATATGACATTGTTTATGATCACCCCTTACTAAGGGTTCCTTCATACACTCATTTTTAAAGGTCTTATCATCGTTACCAGCTGAGCACTTGCGTCTTCAAAACAAACATCGAGACGCTTTAGAGAGTAATAAGGCAGCATCTCTCCAAGAAATAATTGAACAGTTTGTGCAGTTTTTAGCTTTGCTTGTTTTATTTTTTTTCAACACCTTATTAAGTTATTTACAGGATTGAATGGCGCGGGATCGTTTACAGTCAAACACCGGAAAAGGTTGGTAAAACGATAGTTCATTGAGTATAGTTATAAGTAGTTTTATGAATACCATCTCCATTTTGTTACAGGTTGCGAAATTATTAGCTGATCCTAAGGAGGATCTCACGTTGTTATCAGATCGTCAGCTAGCAGTGCTGCTTTCCACGTTTGGTAACGCGTGTGAATCCGTGAGTTCCTTGCGACGAGCTGCTCTGATGAGTCAGGCATTAGAGGCGCTGCATCAGAGAGGTGTGTTGTGCTATTTCCTTGAACTATAATATTTCATTTTGTTGTGTATGTTGTTATATTTTCCAGTTATTTTGAAGAGCTCGATGATTCAGGGGTTCCACTTGGTACAATGGCTCGAAACGCTGTGCTATCTGCTCGTATTGATAATCGCGAAAGTCTCAATGTCGTGGAGGAGTTGAAGGCATGGGAAGCTGACAACATGACGCCAGACGAGGAAACGTTTCGCCACTTGTCGCGGATCTATGCTCATTCGGCAAATACGCAAGGGATTGTGTACGTTTTTAGCAATATAATTACTCAAAAACTAGTCTAAATGAACAGCTTCCTTTTTCGTGACATATTTTATACGTTACCTTTTTCATCAACTTCTGTTGACATCCTCTTCACTTTGCTACTAATTTTGGCTCTCGCTCATTTTTCTGCGCACTCTCAGGCAGAATTTGATAAGACTCATACGGATATTTTCTTTTTCAGAGACATTATCAATCATATGAAGTCAAATGAGATGCCCATATCTGAAACGATTTTGGAATCGCTTATTTACTCGGTGGCCAAAGGCGGACATTATGCTCAAGCGGAGGCGTTTGTACAGGTGCTACGCTTACTTTTAGTTCCCTCTTAAGATGTATACACATATCTGCTTACTTACGTTGGTATACTTGACTATTTTATTCACTTTTCAAGCTAATCAGCCTTCTTCCATTCAGAAATTTGTTGCTTCTGCGAATGAAACTCTTCTTCGTACTGCTATCGCCAGGGCTGCAGTTGCACGTGGAGAATTTTCCGTAGCCGTCAACACCATTGCTTCCATACCGATTGGAGCAAAATTGAATCAGGTTATTTCTTAGGCTATGTTTCTTCTTTCAGACATTGTGACTCTTATTTGGCATTCCCCTTTTCAGATCGCCAACAACAAACTGTTACTAGAAGTTCTGTTTGATATGTTGGATGCTGGAGAGGCAGATGCCGTAGAGAAAGTAGGTTCTTTTCGGAACATTGACATTTCTTTTTAACAAAACAATCTTTTTTTAGTTGTCTCCTTATCTTATTTTGACACCTGAGGGAACATCTTTATCGGAACGACATGCCAACCCTACAGTTCTGGCTCGGTCACGTCGCGCATGCGCCGAAGGGAAGCTAGACGTTGCCCTGAAACTATATTATTTGCTTCATCCGAACTTCCGAAATAGGTTGGATTACTTTCATTGTCCTGTAGTACACTTCTTCTCCAGGTTCATGCACTTTGTTCTAGCAATTTCGAAGCAACCCTCATAGATTCGTTAGAAGATCGACTGAGGAACGACACTTACTCAATGGATGATATTTTTACCATGGCGGAATCAATGGAAAAGAATGGGTTGACGAGGTAAGGGATGCTTTTGGATATTCTCAGTCGGTATTGGCATAATATTTTCTTTCACTTTCAGGGACCACAACTTGCTTCTGCTAGAAAAATCCATAAATACTCATAGAACACATGCTGTGTTCACAACAGTGCAGTCGCGTGGTCATATAGAAAGGTGTCTTGTAGAGAAGCCTGCTCTCAGAAAAAGTCTTGCGAGAAGACTTAGTGAAAACGTAAGTTACATATTTAGTTTCCATCTGTGAATGCAATGTTTGTTTCATCACTATATGCCATAACTTCAGCTGACAAAGTCCAATTTGAAGAAGGAACAGCGCGTAGGTATTCTAGCTGACATTGCTACTGTTTTGTTCTCCTATGATGGTGAACGAGCAGTTCAAGATGTGATGGCAAATTATCCAGTTATCTATGTGCTTGGTGGGAAAGGTATGCTTCAGTCTGCCTCAACTTAACCTTTTACGCCATTCTATCTCATTCTACCTATTCTATTGTCATTCTATTTAACTATTTGAAGAAGGCTGATCAATTCTTTCTATTGCCGCTGGTTGCTTAAAAAATTGTCCGGGAATAATTGCTTCGAGTTCGGTTTTCCAAAGTATTATGTTGAACTATTCTCTGCTAGATGTGGATCTCGCGATTCCTGCTCTGGAAGCGATTCAACAGCCTCATGTGCGCAGGGAGTACGCTACTGCACTTGTTCAGCAATTATTAAGGAAAGGTGATCCACTAGCTGAGGAAAAGCTGAACAAACTTCTTAACAGGTCAAAATTTTCAAAGTATTCCTTTCAATTAATTTCATATTCAAGAAGTTAGATATAAGCAAACAGTGGAATTTTGCAGTGGTGCTGTGCAATCGCTAATTGTTAGCCGTATACAGAAGCAAATTTCCGGACTTGTGTTGAATAGAGACAAGAAGGACGGTGAAGCTGATAAAATGCAGCTGAGTTTGGCAGCAAGATTGCTTGCTCTTAACTTCCCAGGTTAGTTGGTGCTCATTCTGAACTGTGTGAATGGAGCAGCATTTTCACCTGTCCTTAATGAAGCGTGAAACTTTAAATTGTTTAGCCGAGAACTCTAAAGCGAAGACGACAGTTGCTTCCAAATATTTGATCTCTCAACTCCAATCCGAGCTCCTCACTGTGGATCGAGCTCGACGACTTATGACCTATTTGGAGAAAGAGGTAATGAAATAGAGTGCAAATTTACCCTGAATAGACCACTATCTGGGTTATTTTGTTCCGCGGACGCAAAAAAAAGTGGAGATAAGTCTTTCTGAGCACTGGCACTTGTTCCCGCAAAAAACTGCTTAGGGCTTTAATGTATTCGAGGTAGCTTTGTTCGCAATTTTTGAGGACAGCACTCACGATGACTTTCATCTCCGTGATTTTGAGGGTTTTCGTTCTTGGGCAATGGTCCAAACAATCCTACAGAACTTGCACCGTCGTAAAACATCTTCACTCCCAAGATATCAAAAAATTATGTGTTCCAGTACTCATTCAGTAAATAGGTGTGTTCCATCGCTCATTCAGTATGGAAATTGAAATTACAATAACTTTTCTTTATGATGAAACCTGCTTTAATTCCCACTTCCTTCCACTTCAAACCCACGCCTTCGGTCATCCTTCGCGAACGAGTAAATCTGGCGGCAGTGGAAACGGCCTTTTCTGTAGGATATGACAAAATTGATCATTGCGTTCGTCTTCACTATCGTGCTTAACCTGTTAATATTGCAAAATCTGTTGGAAAAAATTGCCGTGTGTGTTGCCTTCAAGTTGAGTGTATAGCTGTCGCTGTTTCAGCCACGTGTTCGTTTATCCCCCGAAGATATCACAGCGAGCAAGAAAGCTCTACAAGAAAAAGGTCAGAAGGAGAAAGCACAGCTTCTGGAAATGCTGAGGAAGAGAAGTCAGGTGATTATACATTTCCTGCTGTCAAAGATATGGAAGTTCTCGGCCCGGTACCACAATTTAGAGCCACCCCCCTACCTACATGTACAGTGGGCGTCAATAGCGGTGACCCGTCTGCGGCCTCGCAAAGCACGCGGCGCGACCGCACCGCTCACGCTAGAATCGTCGCCGCAGTGGCTTATCTGGGTTTTCTTGATAGTTGTTCATCATATTTGATGATAACTAATAAGAAAACTAACAAACTATCAAGAAAACCCCATAATTTGATGACCCGGAGTGGGTTCTCGTTCGAGCGGCGCTGTCGCGCCGCGTTCTGTTCGAGGCCGCAGACAGGTCGCCGCCATTGACGCCCACTGTATACTTCTTCGTTCTAGTACATACAGGGAACGTCAATCACGATTGCCACTCCCGCGGACAGGGCGCGCCGCAACATCCACGTGGCGCGGACGAGACAACACTCAACATCTCTATCTCTTGATTGACGTTCCCTGTAGAACATAATCTCATCTCAGTAGTACATTATCTCTTCAGACGTACGGAAGATGGCTTGAGTCGTCAATTGAGGAACTTGAGGAAGAGTTAGCACACATACGTGATAAGCCTAACTACAAGCCTGCTGTAGTAGATACTATGCGTGAAATCATCTTGAAAAAGATTTCGGCTGAGAAGGTCTTTTCTGTTATTTTCTACATTGTTGTTCTTAGTACAAATTGTTCGTTTAAGCCCATGAATTATCGACAAGTTGAGCGCCATTTACGTCTCATCAAGGACTCCGCTAGTCCGTCAACTTCGCGGATCTCTGACTTAGCGAAGCAGCTCTTTTCTACTGCATTAACGACGGCATTAACTGAACGAAAGCTAGATGTTGTTAAGGATTTGTGGGAGATCAGGTTAGTGCTCTGTTTTTTTAGTGATTTTCTCCACAATCGGACATCTTCGACTGAGCAGGCTGGGTGATTTTCCTATTCGATCAAATGCAGAAGTGGTGGCGGACATAGAATTATGAAAACGTCTGTAATACTCGTGCTACAAACTGCTTTGACAAGGCATTCCACCTGTACATAACCCATGAACATTCGACTTTTGTCGCTTCTACGCACGCCTCCTTGAAGTTGTTCATCTTGAATTCAGATATTCTGGTTAGGGTTTGGAATTGAGACAGTCATTAAAACAAGAAAAACACTTTTAGGATCTGTACACCATCCGTCGAGAGCGCGTTAACCTATATTTCCTTTTTGTTTTTGAATAGACGTCGAGAAGAAGCTGATGCTGTTTGTGAGGATCTTAGGTCTACCGCACAGACCATCACGGCTACATCTCTCCAGACTGTTAGATTTATACTTTTCTTCACAGTTGATATTTTCGTTATTATCTCAGTTTTTGAATCTCTGACGTTTTAGGTTGGCGATCGCTTGGGCGATCGCTGGGATATAGACGAAATGCGTCAGCTTTCGCAGTATCTGCAAGGGAAGTTCAATCTTGACACACAGCAGTTGTTAAGGATTGTAGCTTGCGTCAGACTGCGGCAGTTGGAGCGATTAATAGAGGCGTAAGTGTGTTTGGACGATTCGGCCCTTTTAAAACTAGGGTTTTCTTGTATTTTACCTACTTGCTATTTTTACGAACTCATTGTTCCACGTGTTTTCAAACCTTTAAACTGAACCGGTACCCAATCTAGTTTCATTCATTTATTGTAATTTTTGCAATTATACTCTTTCCAAAAAGTCTTTAAAATTCACGAGCTCTTGCTTTGAAGCCTTCAATGTTTATGAATGGCATATATATGAATTCCATTTCAGTGGAAGACTGGAGGAGGCGTTGCAGTTGATGGTTGAGCAGACAGTGGAATCAAATAGTGCCTTTGGGCAGTATCAGCTAGCAGCCGCCGCCGTCCGGGCGTGAGTTGTTAACACACAATTTTCGAAGGTCCAATCCAAGTATAGCTTGAATTTTTGGGTTCAGTCTACTAGCTGCATAGGCCAATAATCATTGAAGCGTAACCGGTAGACGCATACATCAAGTAATTTGTTTCTTGACATCTTATGATCTTACTTTATCGACGCACAAGTAAAGGCGTCGTCCAGCTCATTCAGCCGTCTCCCATCACAAATGAAGGCAACTTCGATTCTAAACAGGGGAAAATTGCTTGCACCCTGTATCTCATCTTGTCTGGTGTTTCGAACTGCACGCGCATTTGCGCCAACATGTCAAGTAACCTCTGGGAGGATATTTTAATCCTTACAATCGTTGATTTCTTAAACTTAAACTACGGCTTCATTTCAATATTATTTCAATCACAACTTCGAACCCTACGTTCTACTTTCCCTTTCTTGGATATCACTCCGCGATTTCTCCACTGTCGCATGCACCTCAAATTCTAGATTTGGGCTCAGTATGTGGGCGGGGCAATAGGCATGGCTGCGATCCAGCAGCAACCACGCGAAATCTCTGCAAGGCACACGCTCCCAAGACAAAGCATGACTATGAGCAAGCCTTGGGAGCCTCTTTACCCCTTCACATGGCTCCATGTGCTGAACTCCTTTTCGACGTACATAATTGTAGTTGTAGTTGCCCATTTCTTAAGCTTTGAAAAGTCTTTGATGCTTGGTTGAACAATTCGCATATTGCAGAGGAAATATGGGTATCCTCAAAAGCGTATTTGACGTCGTGAAACGAACTCATGGCAAAGAAGTTGCTTTCCTCGATCTTGCAATGGTACTTCTGGAAGAAGGTCGTACGGAGCGAGCACTAAAGTTATTGGATGTTAGTTTTATCTTTTTTCAAAAATTTTTCCTAGCTGCAGGTGACGAGTCATCTGTCTATCGTGTGGCAGCTTCTTCAAAAGTACTAGTTTTGACGTTGTTCGAAATAATGGTGGATGACAAGTTTTCGTATGTTGCGTCAGTTATAGCAACATTTAGTCCTAATAGCTAAGCGCGTCTAGTTTATATTCTTCCCCTATTTAGCCCAGCGAAAGTGGAACTAATAACTCAAGAAAGTTTATACTTTTCCCAGTCTCCCAGGGAATCGTAGATATTCCAGTACAAAAGGAACCTTCTGTGATAGTTAACAGCCACAATTTTGTCTTCGTTTCAGACTCCTCAGTTGAAGATCTCGCAAGGAAAGCTCGATTACTTCGTGAGGCGTGCCGTTGATAACAACAGGGTAGAGATATTTACCAGTGGCGGACGCAGGGTGGGGGGGGGGGGGGG
>JARK01001399.1:654404-672074 GCA_000688135.1 Ancylostoma ceylanicum | reverse complement strand
ACAAGTGCTCCGACTCGCCTCCGGCGAGTCTCGCACTTGCCCGCTTCGCGGGACTTCGGTACTGACGTACCCTTAGTTTTCAACAAAAGCGGATGGAGCCGAGAGTTGCGAGACTCACCGAAAGCGAGTCGGAGCACTTGCAGGGACATGATCAAATTGCGTACTGGCAATCGCTTTTACATATAAATCTCAGTTTCTCATTTAATCCCCTCGAAAACACTCGACTGATGACAGACAGAAACCTGAGAATTTCACCACTGATAGCAACTTCCGCTTTTCTTCTGTGATACGATTCATGGACATTTGCACATGAAACCTATACCGTTCGGATTAGAATTGTGCCATTGCCATCTACGCGAAGCGCGGCGAAGCTGCGCTTTGCGCAGATGACAATGATTTTTTGCACTGCGGGGCACAATTCTGAGTCGAACGGTATAGGTTTCATGTGTGTTTGTCGGTTGGATCGTGAGATATAAGCGATAACCAACAAACACACAAACAGATGAGTTTTACTCTGTAGTGATGGGGAAAGGCGGCCAAAAATCGATAAAACCGACTTCTGGAAAAACGCCAAAAGACCCTTACATTGCACTGCGGGGCACAATTCTGAGTCGAACGGTATAGGTTTCATGTGTGTTTGTTGGTTGGATCGTGAGTTGCACTGCGGGGCACAATTCTGAGTCGAACGGTATAGGTTTCATGTGTGTTTGTCGGTTGGATCGTGAGATATAAGCGATAACCAACAAACACACAAACAGATGAGTTTTACTCTGTAGTGATGCAAATAAAAATCTTGTTTTAGTGTATTTTTATTTGTTTATTTTTATTATTATTTTTTAATATTGATTATTTATTATTTATTATTAAAATTAATATTTTTATTAATTTTATTTCCCGTCTGGATCCTTAAAACTGCGGAGACCCCAAATTTTTTCCCACGCCCCCCTCCCGCCCACTTTCTGCGTCCGCCACTGATATTTACTGGTGCTTTTCACTGCACTTAGAAACTACTGCATTACTCTTTCCAGCCAGACGTTTTGCGTGGTCTTTTCACTGGTCTTTGCCAACATGATCGAGCATCAACAGTTGGCTTGAACAAACTGCTAGTGCAGCTTTGTCGAATGTATTGTAAGTTGTAAGATGCCATTCTTCAAGTTAGCGCGCTTACCATAGTCTCTTCAGATAAAGCAAATGATCTTGCTGCTTTGGAGAGTTTAGAAGAAGAAATTGAGCGAGTGTCGTTCCCATTAGAACAACAAATGAGGACAGTTTTTGATAACATGCGACGAAGAGTGAGTTTGTTTGAGCCTTTACATCTGAGTAAACTGAGCATTCCAATGGAAGCTCACTTAGAACACCCGCTTGGTATGAATATTCTTTTTGCTTATTAATGAGGGTGGAGGCAATGTGTACTTTTATTTTTGTTGATGGGTTCTCAGAGAAGGGGGTGTAGTTCTCTCGTTTTCCCTCACTTTTTTCTTCGAGAAAACATATGCTGATTTTTCATTAAAAATATTTTGTTCTTATCACTTCGTTTTTTCATGTAGTTGAACCCATTGATTACGCTTTTTTCAGAAATTGGATGCCAAGGGTGCTAGTCAATGACGTTTGCTCATGTGATATAGTAATCAATCATGTATAGGTGTATCTGTGTTGTTGAGTAATTCTTAGGATGATCTAGAGCATTGTTAAATTGTTATAAAGAGTGCCAGTGGTTGAGTATGGTGGTCATTCCCACCTTTAATAAAAATCATGAGACTATATGCAGCTACATTGTCCGAATCATTTCTGTGAGGATTCCACCTTTTTTTCTTTTTTTTCTGCATCTGAGGTACAGATATTTCGTTTTCAGCGTACAAGTAGTGCCGGCGAGTGAAACCGTTTATTCAGATATACAATACATCTGTTCATTATGAGAATGCCCTCGCTAGCACATCTTTGCCGTCATATCACAGTGAGTCACTTTCTGAGAAGATAAAAAACTGGGATGAGCGTATTGCGGGCCTCGATCGCTGATATCTCCTATAGCTTTGGATGCTTCGAGATTTCTTTCGAGCGGTTGATCATCAAAATTATTTCTCTAACAACAGTGCAAATTGTCTCCATGAGCATCTTGCAGGCTATTTTGGTAAAATTAGACTTTGTTAGGCTAATTTAGCACGTGTAGATACATCCCTCGATTTCGCATGTGGTCGCCAGACTGCAGACGCTTTTTATGATAGCTGAATGATGGCTTCGACTATGAAACCTAGATTGGAAGGTGTAACAGTACAATACAGTGCGTATCATAAATATACGGGCACCCTAAAAATGACGATACAGTCTGTTCCCTCAAACTTACACTGCCGTCCTCGCCCCGATCGAACAAAGCGGCGCGTGCGTGTTCGATTGGGGCTCGGTGTGAGGCTGATCGGCTGTTGCAGCAGGGTGTAACCCACTAGGCGAAATATAATTGCGCTGACCGTCCACCGCAAGCTCCGCTTATCAGTTATGCGGCTCTGGGATGTAGACCGTCTGGAGCGACTCTTCGGCTGTCAGTGCAGCCACATCGATTCTGGACGCGTTCCTTCCACCTGGTGTACTGTGGAGCATCGGGGTTTGCATCTTATTGCCTAACAGGGCAACTCGCCCGCGTTCCGATAATCCTTCCGACGCAGATATGGACGTTGCCTTAGACGTATTTATGTTTGAGGGTGGATGATTGAAAGCAATATTCGAAAAACCCTTCTAAAGAACTGGACGGGTAGTTCGATCAAAATCACTTTTATAGTCTGCTTTCACACACATTCTTGGCGGAAGCCACTGCAACCAGTGAATTCGGCGTGCCGGAATACCCTGTACCACCGCTCTCAGTTTGAAAAATGGAAAAATCAAGTGTAGCCCGTGTTTGGTCCCATCTTGCAGTGTATCATAATTGTACGGGTACCTTCAGTAAAAAATAAATAAAATCATCTACTCATCCGGAAATCCCTGTCTCAAATTCGCAATGAGTGATGGTAAGCGTTCATCAGTGAGGTCTCCAGTGTGGCAAGGGTCGGAGCCTTCTGGTGAGGAACAGGAGCAGATATACGCTCTTCACATTGCATGCTTCAGCAACCGCAGGACTGTCAAGCATATTGACCGGAATTCGAATACCATCGATGCCTTGATGCAAAATACATGACTGTTACGGTCTGAATGAGAGACCAAAACGGTCAGGGAAGCTGTCATCATAAGAAGAGCGTCGGGTAGGACTGATGGTTTCGAACACCATGGTGCCCATAATCGGGGTTCGAGCCAATTATCGATTCCTGTCTCTGGAGTGATGGTACAGAGACGGATTAGATAAAATAGCAAGATTGTCCGCTGTCTCCTTCGACATGCTCTTAGGCTCACGGAGTTCTATAAGGTTGCACAGCTGCGGTTTGCCAGGGAGAACATGGCTATACCGGGGAGTTGGGTCCCTGGTATGACCGGTAAAGGGAGATAAGTTGACACGGAATGAAGATAGTTCGGCGCGTCACGCTGAACTTCACGATAATAGAGGACTTCAAGGAAAACAATTTTTATTCTTCCTCTCAAATCACACAAAGTGGGCGAGGTGANTCAGGTCCTACGACATTTACCTTCTTCAATTTCCAAGGTTGCTACGAGGTAGCTGTGATCAATTCTGCCTCATTCTGGCTTACATGTCTTGTCCGAGCCAAGATTTGAAAGAAAGAGAAAAGCAGGAAATTGATGTAGTCTCAAGAATTAGGGATTTATATAGGAAAGTCCTCATAAAACGCCCCTGCGAATTCTACACTGTATCGAGAAGGCGATCTACACTGAACTCCAAACGGTCGTAGAGAAGGGGCGGGGGCCGCGGCGCGGGCACTCTAGTTGTCTGCTGCATCGAGGCAGCGGGCATGCTAGGCAGAGACATAGAGGAAAATCGATACGTTGTGACTTTCCGCTGCCTCGCGAGGTGCAGCAGGCAACCAGAGTACCCGCGCGGCGGACCCGCCTCTTGTCTACGACCGTTTGGAGTTCACTGTATCTAATTTGCATTAATCACATGGTCTAGTACATCACGTATATATTTTTGCGGTAAAAAATAGATCGAAGGCATTGCACCACCTTGGAGTCATTTTTGAGATTTTCATATAAATAGAATCTTCCGGAGCTGCTGACCCCAGCGGTGTAGGTTACTCTGCATACACATTCTGAAAAACCCGTTCTCGAATCACCGAACTTGAGGAAAGCATGGCGCGAAAACCCCACAGCCGTGCTTTGGCCCCACCCACAACCTCCTCAAAGTTAGGGCTCGGAAACGAGCTTTTCGGCGATTCCATTCCAAACCTACCATTGTGATCAGTAGCTCATGGGGATATTTTTCATTTGGAGATCTCACTCTGATGTTAAATAGCAATACATTTGGCAAGAGAATGTGTTTGGCAAGACAGTTTACGGAATAGAACTCTGCTTGGCAACACATTTTACGGGAGAATGAGTGAAGAGCCTCATTTTTTTACGGGACTTCTTGTTTGGCAATACGTTTGACGGGGTTCGTTTGCCCGGCTAGTTTGCAAGCTCGTCTGCGAGGTTGCCAAACAAACCTCGCCAAATGTATTGCCATTCAACATCAAAGCAAGAACAATTTTGAGGTAGAATGGCGTTCCTTGGTTCACTGTTTTGCGCCAGGTTCTATGATAGAATAGAATGCTCCCTACTTATTGCAGGCCAACCGGTTATTGTTCATTATTGCGTGATTTCATTTCGAATAACGGTAGCAAACGTCTTCTATGTTATATTTACGGCCGAAGAATCGGAAAATTATCTTGAAATTGTTATAAATTACTATATTTACGATAGAGATATCGCATCCCATTTGCATTTAATGCATGTATCAGGCCTTGAGATAGGAGCCTATCGAATTGTCCGCTTCCTGGAGACAGTGTAGAATTCATAGAGGGCACTGGAAAAGAATCATGACTAATAATAACGGGCTTATTCTGTGTGTAAGTGTGTAAGTGTGTGTGTGTGCGTGTCTGTGTGTCACGAAATTCNATCTAACATCTAGCATCAGTCTTTAAGTACTCTTGACATTCCCGCCAACTATATTTGAATTGGGCGCATGGCGCCATTCCAGAGATCAACATTCCTGGTGCCCCGCCTACGACCTACACCTACCGTACATGGCGACAGATTGGTCAGAGGTACGCATAGTTTTTGTGAGACTCATGAAAACTAGAATTCGTGTCCAGGCGATGTCCTTTGACTTGGGTGGTCAACTTGGATGGTCTGGATGGAAGTTGGAGGGATCTCCAATAACGAGCCGTAGTTATTCAGCAAGCGGTGTTTCGAATATGAGACGGTCATGGTGTGGAGCGGCTTCTGTCTGGAAGGAAGACTCGACATCGCCCTTATTTCGACTCGAGGAAACACATCCGACTACAATGAGGTGTTCCGCGTCCAGCTCTTGTTCTTCCAGGACCAGCGCAATGGAACTCTGCTTATTTTCCAGCAGAACAACGCGGCCATCCACGACGGTCATTCGAAGAAGGCATGGTTTGTGGACAACAGTGTGACTGTTATGGGGCTTCTCTTACCTGCCAGCGCTCCTATTCTGACCGTGGGCTGAACTTGAATCCCAACCAATACGCGTATCAATCTAGCGGTTGCTGAAGCATGCAACGTGAAGAGCCCATATCTGCTCCTGTTCCGCATCAGAAGGCTCCGACCCTTGCCACACTGGAGACCTCACTGATGAACGCTTACCATCACTTATTGCGAATTTGAGACAGGGATTTCCGGATGAGTAGATGATTTTATTTATTTTTTACTGAGGGTGCCCGTATAATCATGACTAATAATAACGGGCTTATTCTGTGTGTAAGTGTGTAAGTGTGTGTGTGTGTGCGTGTCTGTGTGTCACGAAATTCGTTCATCCTAGATTGAAGGATCAATAGGGCGGCTGTCGTACACCAATCATATGCCCAAGTGGTTTACCGTTCCTAAGGGTACGCCGGGTAAGGGTACGCCGGCGCATAAGGGTACGCCGGCGCACAAAGTGGGGAGAGCCGGGTTTGCCGCTGTGATAAGGGTACGCCGGCGCTCAAAGTGGGGGGAGTCGGGTCCGCCGCTGTGATAAGGGTACGCCATCGCCCAGAGTGGGGAGACGTTTTGAAGTGGGTTTCACGGTGTGAAAGGGTGTGTCGGGATTCAGAGGTGTGGAATCGCTTGGAAAAACGAAGGAATGCACACATACGGGTCCAATCCTACGCGAATATCCATCGCGGTTCTGTCTCCTACATGCTTTTCTTCCTCCCCTGCACTACTTGCTCATCACTCTCTGTCCTTTCCATTCGTGTCTGGATGAGCCACCCCCTTCACTCTGTTTACATACAGCAGTAGACTCCTATCACATAGCTACCATAACAGCCAGCTAAACATAGATCACTCCAAGTAATCATTTGCACTGAATCGGTTACATCCAAATGCTCACAGCCCCCAGGGCCTATCAAAGAGCGTCACTTTGTGGAGATGAGAGAAGGCCTGGCAGATTCGAGGGAATTTCAGGAGAGCGTTGAAACTATTTGAGGGGGATGTTTGTATGACGCGAAAGGTTTCCAGGGTTTTCTTTGCATTCAATGTGAAATATGCGAGCGGAGCGAGCATTAGTAGAAGTCTGGAAGTCCGGCGTCAGCCGGACGGCCAGACTGGTTTCTTATATAAAGCCGAGCTCCCTAGCAAATTCCCGCGTTTTTTCCCCTTTCTCGATACAACTAACTGGTACTATGACATGCGTAGCGGTGAAACCTCTCATTTGCAGATGAGTTTCCGCGTGTTTGCAATGTTTTTGTTGGTGTCGACATTGTTCTGTGGTGCCGCCGCTAGGAACGAATACGATGAGTTCCTCATGATAGACGAAAGACCTCAGGGAATGGAGAGGGTAATGAATTTGAGGAGCAGATACAAAGTCATTATCCCGTACCCTAGGTGAGGCTTTTGGAACATTCCCGGGTGAGAAAAAGATGTAACGCAACAATTAAAGGCAGCACCCACGGAAATTTTGCCTTCACGGATTTTGCTGAATTCCTAGGTTTAGCACCACAGTGGAGACATAGGCAGTGATCAATTCTGACAAATCCTACTGGAAAGACGGTTCTCGTCGTCACCACTTCAGCCCGTTTGCAGAAGATGGCCGAGTTGCCCGGGCTTAAACCGGAGTGAGATGGGAATGAAAGCAAGTTTATCATAATGGAAGAAAGTGATTGTAAACAAAAACACCAATTCATTCTATACTTCAACTCATCCTAATTGATCGCCAGCACAAACTTAATCTCTCTCTATCTTAAGAATGCTGATGCCTACGACGATGCAACTTTCGTAGAATTGTTGGCACCATTGCTAAGTATCCAAAACAATCAAAATCTCGGATATGAAAATTTCCGTGGGTGCTGCCTTTAAGGAAAGGCAGCATGGACATGTTGACGATATATTAATTTTTATTATTTAAATTAATTATTTCCATGATGGGGTTATAACGCTCTTTGATAGTCCAACCAGCTGCCTATCTTCACAAAAATTGCCCCTTATCGAAAAGCAGAAACTTATCTTGAAAGAATTTCTATTCTAATATTTTTAGACCTGACTTTCCCTATCGAGGCAAAAAGAAAGTTGAAAAGCGGCCGGGAGGTAAACCAAGTTGGCATCAAGACCGATGTTTTTTCAATCCAGTCACTTGCTAGCATTCAAACGGTCGGAGATGTTCCGAATCCATATACAAACAACCTTATCTTTGCCTTTGTAACTAAAGAATTCCTTTGCATCGGGTAAAAATGCGTTGAAATCACCTTCGAAAGTGTGCGAAATAAAGATTTGCAAGGAGTGCTCCACAGATTACTCAATGGAAGCTACAAGAAATTGCATTACGTAGGCGAAAAGTTGAAAAAAAACCATAAGCGTGATACATGCAGCCGCTCTCAACCATCCTTGCATCACACAACAGCGCAGGTCTGCTGAACCGCGCCGCACCACCTAAGATGGTACGGCGTTGCTCACTGCCGGCGATCAACTTTCCCTCACACTACTTGCTTGCTATCGAATTCGCGTCTATATTTAGTCTTAGATGAGGTTTATCAGCCGCTTTAGGCTGCACTTTCAAGCAACCAAGCTTTCCAAGATATAGCGGTACAGCTTGCTCCACTGTCCGCCCAGGTCCTGCACTCTCTCCGGAATGTGGCACCTATCAAAGGGACTTTGGATATGCAGCATAAACTGAAAGGAACACCTATACGCTACATTTTTCAACGGTGTAACATAGAGAGATTCAGCTCTCAACAGTTCTTGATAGCAGAAGGTTTTCATAACGCCGAAAACAGTTCTATTCGGAATGAAATCGGCGCATTACTTCTATACAGCGTACAGCCTGTTAAATTTATTGGCACGCTCTGCCAGCCATCTGAGCAATGCTTAGAGATAATTTCTTACGAGCTTACTTCAGAATAGCACATGAAAGAAAGTAACAAGAAAGATCAACAATTTCCATGAGATACAGGAATTAAAATAAGAAAAATGAACAACGGTTATGATGATGTACTGCTGGCAGCACTAATGTCAGCGTTTTTTGATCGTGCCGATTTTATGGCAGCAAATCGATTCTCATGTTTTGAACAATTCCCAGCAAACTGTGTCGGTTGTATGATGAACGGATCTGCTTTTCCTGATAGAGGTATGCGGTTTAGGATCTGAACACAGCGAGACTATAAACAGCTACAGCATCGATTTATTGATCCATATTCTAACCTGCTCATCCAGTTTCCCATCGCGACAAAGGCTCAGCCGACTCTGAAATAGAGCTGCAAACCCAGTCATGAAGGCATCCACACCAGCCCGATGGCAACCTACGATAATTCGGCCTACATATCAAGACTTTTCTTGAGGTAATTCTCCTGGAACACACCAGTGACTGCTATCTTCGGTTTATTTCTCATCTCATCCACAGAAATTCGTATCCTCCGCGACGTCTTCTCTTCTTCTTCTAGTCGCTCTTTTTCCAGTACGCTGTCAGGTTTCAAATGGTCAAATCTAAAACACTCTGTAAGTGGTTCTTTTTCGCTGCATAGGATGTTATTTATATTTGTCGCGCGGAATTGACGTTGAACGAGTTCAAACAGGTGGGCGTGGCAAGGAGGCCGGATGCGCCAATCGGAGTCGTCTGGTTACGCCCCTTTTCCTCATGATGGTGCACCATCGGGTGAATCTTGTGCAGCTACACTCAGCAGATGCGATAACTTTTCAAAAATAGTAGATGTCTGCCATAAAAAGCTTACACCTATCAAATCTTGCCCGCTTTTTTTCTTGTTGGCACCTCTCCAACTCTCTCACCCAGTAAAGTGACGACTCGGATAGATGACTCACACCTACCTCCGTTTCCTCTTCCTCCTATTCTTTTCAAGCTTTTCATTCTCCAAATCTATAGCATAATCAACGTCATGAATTAATTGGCATTGTCCTTGTCGTTGCTTGCGACAAAATCCATGGTACTAAAAGTTATGTGTTACGATATGCTGAAAAAGCTCAATTTACACACAAAATTCACCTACAGAAAACTGCTCGCACACTTTTTCCTTCAAGTCGAAAGGCACTACATGATCAGGGAAATCGTCTGGGAGTGGACAGTCCACCTTTTCGCAGGCTTCTTGTAACACCTTCATCATAGACTTGGTCTCATCGAAGGCAACCGTCAGATGCCAACGGGCACCTAGAGCCTCACGAACGTTGTCGCCTTGACTAAAATGTGCATATCTCTCTATCTACCTAGTATTTAGAAAATTAAGCACAATAAAAAAGTACATAGAGCTATTGAATCTACTAGCTATAAAAGTATAGATCAACCAAATAAAGTTAACAATAGATACCAACCATTTGCGAAAAACATATTCTAAGAAGGATCCCTTCATCCGTGTCTGATACTCCGCCAGATATTTAGCGTCGCATACTGGAGAATCCAAGGGGAATAAGTCGGCGAGAGCATTGCAAAATTCGCCGAAGCTGAAGTCGAACTTCAGTAAGACGACATTATTTCATGCACCCAACTGGTACCCATGAGTAGCCAGTCAGCTTAGCTACACCGGTTACCCGCAAGGTAAAGTGATCTGTACTCTCGTTGACTCGTCCAAGCAACTCATTTAAATCATAAAAACAGTTTTGTTCAATGAAAACCCTTATGGCTGATATGAAACACAACGTACCTGTCGGGAAGGGGGGAATAGAAGTGATGATAGAGGAAAGCAAGATCAACCAGTCCATTATGTAGAATCAGTGGCACACCCCGTGACAACAGCTCTGTCATCAGTGAGCGAAGAGGACACGCCTAAAGAGGCCATTATTTTAAAGAAGAGCTCAAAAACCCACAGAAGATAAGTGAAGCATAATTAATTAGGAGAATAAACCATCCACCTTTGAAACATTGCTGGGGTAATAGCGTACTCCTCTATCAATCCACTGATTGAAGTCGAATGAATGCTTGGAAAGGAATTCCAGCGCTTCAGGTTCCACGGTGAATGGCTCAGCGCACAACGATAGAATATTGAACACCTAGGAATATGCACCTATTTTCACTTGAAAATTGAGAAATAGGCAGGTGGTCCATGTCAATGACTTCTTGAAAATATCAAATGAGACAAGACCTTTTGCCTACTCACCTGGCACTGAAACTTTAACCTCCTCTTCGTCTCCTTTTGCCCCGCCTTCTTGAAAAACGCTAGGCCAAACGACAGGATTCCTCTACAACAATAAAGCATTTTTTTAAATTATCCATGAGCCCAGTTTAACCTACCTAGTTCTCGCCGCATCGCGCAGTGCAGCGTAGCGATCCGCGACGTTCTTAGCAGCGCTTGCCAAGCGTGAGCCAAGACCAGAAAGCTCCTATGAATAGAATAATCGACTTAACTAGTAAATTTACTAACTATGACTGCAAACCCACTAAATCTAAGGCAATGAAGTCTGCATTTTTCATGGACACCAGAAGATACGGCCAGATAGTATTGAAATTGGTTCGACAGACCTCCATGATCTGAATCACTGAGGATTGTTGTACTTATTCATCCAGGCTGACACCTGACTGCGCCTCATGTGAATACATTGCCTCAGACAATAAGCACCTAGGTAACTTTGTGCAACACCAATCTAACCGGAAATCCAAGCTGCTACTATTGAACTTCAGGAGGCAATCCCATTTTTAAGGTAATTTTGAGAAATTTGTCCACCAATCCCTAGCGGTTGCCGGCGTGGTGACGTAGCACTACGCGTTAAACGTACAGAAATAGGCTATGTTTATACCTCATCGCGCCGCACTGTCTCGCGCAAGCGAATTGTTCAGGTGCGGTTGATCTCAAGTGGAAACATGCGCGAGCAATAGCTGTGTTGCGGTATTGTCTCTTTCAAACGCCGAGATAGTTTCGCATCCGTGCCAATAACCTGTTTTTCTCTCATTTCTCTACAATCTCAGCATACTTTCCCGCGTTCTTTTCCTTTCTGCTGCCTTCCCAATTATCGTCCCCTAGGGAGATGCACTATAGCTGGCGTCTATCTTCGCGACACAACGTCGCCGATCTCCGTCGCGCCCTGTTTATAGTTTTTTCTCCAAAAACGATGCGATGGGCTCAAATCGCGTCGCGCCTACTGGCAAACGAGATGCGATGACTTCGCCGACATTATTAACGAAAATTGACTATTATTTCTTTGTTTTTCTTGCTGTTTCGTCTTGAAACCTATCTATCCTTTGCGTCGCGCGGCCATCGCCGCAACGTCATCGCCTCGGGGAAGGCTATAAACATAGCTAACTAACAGTGGCGGACGCAGAAAGTGGGCGGGAGGGGGAGGGGCGTGGGAGAAAATTGGGGACCCAGACGGAAAATAAAATTGATAGAAATATCAATTTTTATAATAAACAATAAATAATCAATATTCAAATATTAATAAACATAGACAACTAAAAATAAACTAATTCATGATTTTGATATGTATTGTAAAGGAATTTCAAAAATTCGGCAACCCATTATCGGGGGGGGGGCGCTCCTCCTGCGTCTGCCACTGCTACTGATAGTAAAGCTGTTTTTTAAAAAGTAATTTTAGCTTTCTTCACGACCAGAATCTCGCCATTCTACGACGACATCACCATCGACGTCAGGAGTGGGGTTCGACAAGGTGACACTGTGTCGCCGAAACTATTCACCGCCACCCTCGAGGACGTCATGCGAAGACTAGAATGGGACAACATGGGAGTGCGAGTTNACGACCGGGGTTATGCACAGCACGCTCTGCTCTTCCTGGGCGTCCAGATACGCTCCCCCAACTCAAAAAGTGGGCGGAGCGATTGGGGTCCTACCTGCCTATCGCCCCCACGAATGTCTGAGAACGCACACACATGCGCGCGAGAAAGCCGTGGGAACTACCGTAAGCCAATGCGCGCGGCGGGACCGCAAACACTGTGCAAAGAAGTGCACGGCTCGACTGTAATAATTCATACTTAGAGGAAATAGAGAGAATAATTTTTGAGATTTTTACACGCTGATCGTAATGTACAGACGATTTAGGGCAACAATTCTGGGAAACGTGTAAAAAGCGCTTTTAGCCGTTTGCACGTAGCCTTTGTAGTGGCTCCGCAATTGCACCGATGCTCACTCTTTTCTGAATTCCCTATATATACCTGCTGGTGAAAGCTCGAACTTTCTAGGAGGCTGGATGGGTCTCCGGTAAGGTTCACGCTCTTTTTTTCAGCGAAACCTCGTCCCTTTTTCTTGGTTTCGCCTAACTTAACTCCAGAGAAAAGGGCCTAAGAACAGTTTCTTCTAGTTTTTTTCTGCCTAAAAGCGCTTATTTTGTTGCACCCAGCAGTTCCCGATTGATGTTGTGTAAAAACCCCGGAAGCAACGATACTCTATCCTTTATGTGAAGTTTCAATTACAGTTAGTTCGGTTTTCTCGCGAATTTCGTGAATTACCAATGGCGCACAGGTGGCATTGCATGTACGTATGTGTATGCTAGCGGTTTTCCCCTGAAAATTGCACTTCTCCGAATCCACCAGCTTGAATGATCCTGTCACTTGGAGAAGTGGTCGCAATGATCCCTCGGTTTCGGCGAATTGCTGCAGTGAAGAAGCACTGCTTCTGCTTTCCCCATTTCTTAATCTGGATCCTAGTTGACACGAGATGGTGGGATTCTATTGCACGCTATATGGAGAACGCAACTAGTTAAACAGTGGGAATGGATCAAAACACACGCAACACTGGTGGCGAAGGTCTTTGTCGGGGATTTGGGCAATAAATGTAAACTGAGCCAAAACTTGTCGTTGATATTGTGTACTTCCAAGAACATAAAGTTCTGGAGCCGTATCCAATATATTTGACCACGGGAGGGAAAACAGTGGGTATATATCCATTCCCATTCGTTTTTATCCACTTTGCTATCCATTATAACTCATCCATCTATGTGCTCATTTTTCGGAGCAAGTGGGGTGTCTCAGCGAGAGTCAACTCAAAATGAAGAAGTAGTAGATCATGGATCGTTATCATGTGGAAATCGACCGGATAAAGATAACCTGCAGTGAAACTAGTGGATTTGCATATCCAAGGATATGTTTTTATGGGAGAGTAAATTCCCGAAACCACTGTAACATATCCGCTAGAGCGTGTTTATCCGGCTGGATAAAGTATACTGAATACGGGCCCTGGAATAAATGGAGGTTTTAAAATAAAACCGAGAAAATTGTTCTAAGATATGCATAAAATTCCCTCAAAAACTGTGAAATTTTCGAGGTACACAGCTACCTTCAGTTCAGATTTTAAAAAAATGAGATCGCCATCGTGGCCCAAAACTTTATGAACTAAGATCCCAGACCAGTATTTTTAATACCTTGTTCGTTCGGATAAATATGCTCGGATCAATCCATCGGTCCAAACTTTTGAACAGCTGCTTTTCCTTCAAACTTATGTATTTATATAATGTTTATGAGCTCCGTAACCTAGGATTCCGTCTAACTCCATTAACTTCTGGATTTTCTCTTAGAATGCTAGTCGTTCTACACAATACTTCCTCTTTCTTTCTTTTTGCTTTTTCTGTGACATCTACTCTCCACTAGCTCTCCAATGAAGATGCTAGGAAATCCATAGATGAAGGTCCACATTTGCACAGCTCCGGAAATCCTCATGCTAGGGTGCCGATGGCGACGGCACATCTTCATAAATCCGTGTGATGGACGCTGTGGCGGCAGTTTTTCAGCGGGACGTCCAGTTGATTAGTCTGATGAGGGCACGTCGAGATGTGGTCCGGCGACACCAATTTGTTTTGCCGGCCCCGTCGCGGACCGTTTTTCCCGAGCAGCAGCACCACAACCATCCCGCCAGCCAGCGGTGCTCCACACACACCTGCTCCCAAGCCCGCGGTCTTCCGTTGTTGCCGAGACGTGACGCTCTTCCTTCCGTTTAATAGCAATTAGCGTGGTTTGCTCGTCTGCTGCTCTGCGCCGAGAGGCCATTTGTCATTTCCCATGTTTTCCGGAACCCGCACCCTACCGACGGACACAGCCGGGACAAGCGTGCGTGCGTTTCATCAGCGCGCTGGCAACATCTCACATCTGCTTTTTTTCCACACTGTGTTCGAGAAAAATCCACGGATCCAGGGCCAGCAGTACCATCGTTGTATACCACTGCGTCTTCTCTGGGAATCTCGCCAGGAAAAAGGCCTATCCGTTCTAGTTGAGCTTCTCATCCCTGATTATGCAGTGGAATCATCGCTCATCCTCCTTTGCTTGGAATTTCCTCCGGCGCTTTCCCGGTAATAGCTGTCATGCCACCCTCTGTGGTTACTCTTTGATTAGAATTATGGATTAACTCCCGGGTATGTAAAGAAAAACGTTGGCTCAATTACCCGCACTGTTTTCCCTCTTTTCTTTTTTATACTTAGACGAACTAAACTGATTTATTCATTAATGAGTCATGGTATGAGTCAAATTACATTAACATAACCTTCATAAACTTCTTGAGCCGTGTATATCATTGAGATTACCCAGGGTAAACGTGTTGACGCCCGTGCTAATGACGGATGAATGTTGGAGGAGGTGGGGGTGCTAACGATGGGCAAATGTAACGGGTGCTTACAGTTTACCTGGGTTATCTGAATGATGCGTCTGACACCTGAACATCTCATTTTTTTTGGATCCCAACATCTTGTTTCCTCATAGTAAATTCTGCTGTGTCAACCCTATTGCCTCCTAGAAACAACGGTACGGAAAACATGGTAAAATGGAAAATAGCTTGGAAAAAATCTCCGTATTCTGCTAATCCATCTTTACGGTTGCCCATTCATTCCTATGTTTTTCGATCTTCCAGGATTTTCCACATTTTTTCGCAGATTTTTTCCTTTGATACACTTCCGTTGAAGCATCACACGACTTACAATTTCCGCATTTCCCCTTCCTGCCCAATTTCCGGTCTGATCTCTTTTTCTGGAATCATATGCAACCTTTGAGATGGTGTACTAATTTTTTCATGTCTAAGTGTGGCTTGAAATATGTAGGTCTTATTCCATAAATTCAATATTATGAGGGAATTCATAATAACAAAGCATTTTTCGGACAAGTTCCAGTTGAATTTAATTTTTTGAGCCCTCTTATAGTAATCCCACTTCAAAATTTTTCAAAAATTTGGATCACTGGATACTTTTCACCCTGTGCAATTCCCGGGGTTCAGCGGTGGAATTTATGAACGTTTCCGGGAAGGTACGAATCTACACCCCGTTCTAAAGTGGACGAGTGAAAACAACTATTAGGTTGTCCCACAATAAACGGCTGCAATCTAGTAATGACGCCCAAGAATCTGCTAGAAACGGCGACAAAAATGCTTCTTACTTCATGGGAAAATCTCTAGTTTGAGCTGAGTTACACATCCTGGAATGTGCACTTCAAAAACGGCATTATTTTTGGGACAACCTAATGGTAATGTTAAGGAAAGCTAAATATTCCGCACTCTTAGATGGAGCACTGCTGGTGCTAAAAGGATAGCAAGCTCAGTACCTTCTCGGGAAGGTTCCTGAATCTCGCCACATGCTTCCAGTGCTAAGAAAGCCCGCTTCCCCAGCCCTCAGTGCAATGAGCATAGTCCTCTCGTGCGCCGGTGACGAAACTGCTCTTGTTTTTGATCCGTGGTCATAAATTCTGTCGACTATGTTTCAGCAGCAATTTCAGTGCGAAAAAATTAGTGGAGGCCACGTCAAAGCCGTCATAGCTCGGCCAGCATTAGGCAGGCAATGTTTTAGAAAGATCGATGAATTTGTTGTGGAACTTATTTTTCAAAAACAAAAATTTGAAAATTCAAAAATATGGCACCCGCGTACCTACCTAAAGGGGATTATATGCAACAGTTCTCGTTACTTGGAACAATGGCAGTTAGGCATAATTCGTTGCTTTACGACACACCCTTAGTACAGACTATGGCAATCCCCTGAGCCTTCCTGGAACTCGAATATTGAATTCCTGGATAAATTTGAATAATTTTCGTCGACTATCAATTGATTCCCTAGGAAAGTTGGGAAATGTCCCAGAATTTCTGGACAATGATCGTACCACTGGAATTATGCAGTGTTCTTCAAAAAATTTGTTCTCTGGAATTTCCGGGCTTGAACGCTCCACTGAAATTACTTAGTCATGGTAAGAATATTTAATACCCGAATTTATCCATTACCTGGCACCCATCAACATGTTTACCCATACGTGACGTGCAGCAGGGTAAGCAAACCCACGGGTATGAGCTTTCTCGTCTTTCCGATGGCGCATTTTTTTCATTTCTCCATAAATTTCACAGTCGGGTACCTCAAATTCTCCATGAAATTCACATCTGGACCATGTAATTCTAAAAAACCCTCTTCTAGAATTCCGGACCTGAATGCACTGTTGAAGTTACCCATGGTAAGCATATTGACATACCCGAATTTACTCTTCACCCTGCACCTATCAACATGTTTACCCATGCGCTACGTTGTATATGCCCAGTTGTTGCCCTAGGGTAATCGAACCCAAAGGTATGAGGTTACACGTCTTTCCGATGATGCATTTTCCATTTCCCTATAAATTTCACGATCGGGTACCCCAATTTCTCCATAAAATTCACAACGAGACAATGTATTATGGTTCCAAGAACCTTTTTAGAATTCCCGGACCCGAATACACTATTGAAGTTACCCATGGTAAACATTACCCGGAATAAGCTACAAGCATTACCCATGGTAGGCATGTGCATCTTGACATATCCAAATTTACCCCTTACCTGGCACCCATCAGAATGTTTACCTCTAGCTGCTACCCAAGGGTAATCAAACCCATAGGTAAGGGATTACCCGTCTTTTCGATTGCGCATTTTTTCATTCATAGATTTCATTGTGGGTTTCCCAATTTCTCCATAAATTTCACGATTCGCTTGGAAGATTACCATAAATTTCACTACCGGGTACCTCAATTTCTTCATAAATTTCCTTTTTTTTCATTTGTTGAATATTTTTTCGTTTAGATGAAATTCAGATCTCTATTGAATCACGGGATAGTTATTTCGATTCTAGTGAAGCAAAAAAAACTGAAACTTTGAGGTGCGCAAGGATACTCCTCCCTCACCCATCCACCCCCCCCCCCTCCTTCTCCCTCTTCACCCCCTC
>JARK01001399.1:619783-653732 GCA_000688135.1 Ancylostoma ceylanicum | reverse complement strand
AACAGGTTCCAAGCTCATCGTCAGCAGTTCTTTCTGTGGCAGAACAATACGGCCAGGGGCAAAAGCTGCCAGTTCTTTCGTCATGTCATGTCAACGCATGGAATTTTCCAGCACATTTCCCTCGTTCGAAATTGTATGGCGTGTTCTGACAGCAGACGTCCAGCACACGTCGTTCGTTCCCCGAGGCGAGGAGAGCGCGGCGACATGTGATCGGTGATGGGGGCCTGTGCTCACCAGCCTCTCGCTACTACCTGACATTTGTCTGTGAAACGATGGTTTTGCACTTGCCCTCATCGACGCCAGCGCCCATCGGCTGGAATACGTTTGATCCGTCGCGAATTCCAGCGTACTTCTTCCAGACACCCCGCCTGTTTTTCGTGGATACAATTAGGCCACGCCCACTCGGGATGTGATGCTCTCAAGCGTCTTCTATTTAACTATCGAAATCTCGTGCGTTAATTGTAGCGTTGTCAGATGAATTGAGATCGATGAAAGCTCTGGATTGCCCGGATTTATGGTGCCTAAGCGTTAATCTATCTCGGACCTGTAACTAGCATCGTTTCATTCACGAAAACACCGTGGTCATTGTGATCGAACAACAGCGGAAGTTCTCACAGACGAGCTCATGAGAATCTCGTGTGGGATCCACACTTGCTTCTGCATGCATCCATCCACTCTCCATCTTCATTCTCATCCTGTTTTCCTTCAATGTATTTAACGTCTCTATAACTGGGAATCGTTACCTTTTCCGGGAATGATATTGGCTCTACGTGATCCGTACTGTACGAGTTTCTCGTGCAGAAGTTTAGGTATTGGTATCGGGTAGGTTGTATTTGGGGATCGGGTAGGTTCGTATATACGTGTGATGGACTAATTGTAAATTTTGAGAAATTTTGCTAGTGAAATTTGTCCCCTTTAGGTTCACATGCTTCATTATGATTACCCAAGATGAACCAGTTAACACCACGCGGATTTATCCATCGTTTAAGCGGTTGCCAACACGTTTATCCTGGATGATCTCAATGATGCATCCAGATACTGAACTTGCGGGTTAAATTCGTTTGTTTTCTGGAAGGAAATAAGTTCATCTCTGTACACATTTGCGGATTTCCCATTTTTCTTTGATTATTCTAGAATCCTAGAAGGTGGTATTTAGGGAAACTCGTCCATGGAGGTTTTCCTCCTAATTTTTCTCAACAGTTTCCTTTGTGACGAAAGAAGGATTGTGCCAGCTCCTCGATTTTTGTTCGATCTAAAGTCTCAAGTCATTGAATTGTACACAAATTTTGATGACAACCATCTGTAGTCCAATTTTCTGGACTCTATAGAAGAATTTGTATCTGCAGACATTTCTGGTCCTTAACAAGATTCCAGTGCGGGAATTTCTGGAATAAAAATGTTTTTCATTTGGAATCGAGCAGGAGATCTTCAAGATTCTAATTCAAGTATTTCACGGGTATATGAGCCGATGGATTTCATCTGGATTTAACAGCCTCAAGCAATTTTTCCAGGAACTTGCTCAGATCTGACAAAAAAACCTTTGCAGTTGATGTTCACCTGGCCAGTTTTCGCAGGTTTCACCTTTTTGAAAGACATTTCGCAAGCATTGCAAATGTTTTGAAATTTTCTTGAAATTCTCGGCAGTAATGATTTTTCTCAGCACTGTAATATCAATTCCCTTTGTTCTTGATGTCATTTATGGTTTTGGTTAAGTAATAAAAAATAAAAAATGAAATTTATAGACACGCACCAGCATGGAAACTGGTCTGGAAAATGACATTTTTGTTCATGTCATCAAGGGTAAATTACCTACACACCGAGGCTACAAAGGTTATTGATATTTGATGATAGAGAGACTGAACGCTAATGTTTCCTGAGCAGAGGCGGTACGTTCCTAATCCAGAACTGTGTAGAAGCTGCTATGGTTATTAGTATGGAGCGGTTTCTGGTGATTTCCTTCAATGTCTTAGAAATATATACCATAGATGTACTCTCTATGTAGTATATATGACTTTTTCCATGTACGAGGACTGCATTATTGTACACGTTGCTTTTATGATGACTTTCATGATGACGAAACTTTTTTTTGAAAATATTTCCCGGAAACTGTAAAAATCTTCTAGTATAGCCTATCGTTAATATAGGGGATGCATTCCAAGATGAGGACAATTATATCATGATCATTTCTTTTTCACCTTAATTTGTTCTAACTCCTGTATGTATATTGTAGGGTCCTTGAAATTATCGGGCGGTTTTTTTTCCTTCCTCATCCGATTCACCTGGAAGAAGCTGGGCAAATATGGGTTATGGTTGCCTCGGCTTTTTCCAGACGAATTCGTTGAGGACAAGATTCCGGGATTCTCTCGGAAATTTATTCTCAACAGGAAAGAAAAAACGTTCCATTCTTATTCATCGTTTGTGTGTAGTAGGTGAAAACACGAGTATTTGCACTCGAGACGAAGTTCAGGGCCTGGGTGCATCATTTAGATTACCCAGGGTAAACGTGTTAGCGCCATTTTAGCGAAGGATAAATCTTCGGGCTACTAACACGTTAACCCTGGGTAATCTCAATGATGCATGCGGCCCCAGAATCATCAGAAAACATTGATCACAGTGGCATACAGTCATTCCAAAAAATACTTGCCTCCGGCATCCACCCATCGCCCGTCTGCTGAGCCGCGCCGCGCCTCCTATGCATCATCATACGCGCTGCAACGTGGCTCAGTCGACGCGCAGTGTAGCGGGACGCAAGTATTTTTTTGGAAAAACTATACATGCATCCTTCGAAAAAATGCAGAAAACCCGTTTCGAGTCCCTTCTTTTGTGGAGATTCCCAGATGCACGTTGGGACATCTGCCACACGGAGGAGCTAGCTATCAAAGGTCCATATCAGCTACTAAGTACCTTTGTGCTAGATGTCTCAGCCTTTTTCAAGGCAATGGGCATTGAGTTGCCTTCTCTTTTTTTTTTCTTCTGTGACACTTTCAAATGCGTCTTATGGGCAGTCACTACCTTTGACGTACCAAATTTTTCTCAGTTTTATGAGCTCTGGGCTAGCGGAGATCTCTTGACTGTGCTATGTTCCCGGAGAGCTTGTGTCATTTTTCCAGCCACATATACCCTACCCTTACATCCAAGTCGATCGAACACTGAACTTTTACAACAGGGTCTGTGTTAACGAGAAATCCGGTCAGAAAAAGCATGAAACGACGACGCTGGGTGCTCGTCTTTCCCTCAATCAATCACCTCGTTTCTGCTTTCTCCACCGGGCCGGGCCCACGTCAATCTCAGTAGGAAGCCGGGTATTAGTTTTCCAGGTGTACGTCAGGTCATGTGCTGAATCCAGAGAGGTTTCTAGTTTCCAGAAACATCCAGTGAAAACGATCCTAGAAAAGATGGTGGGCCCAGAGGAGCGGAAGGTTTAAAAATAACCCTGAACCGGGATTGAAATTGTAATTGTAGGTTTGCCGCGGCGCTCGACATGGACCAGGCTTGGCGCTAGTTTTTGCCCGCTTCCTATCCCACTGCTAGCTATGGGCCGTTTTATTGCGTTCGCCGCTTGTCTGTTAACAGCCATTGTCATTTTTTGCTGTCAATTATTGCCGCGTATGTCAGCAGGTGTTTTGACGATTCATTGCCACGTAATTCTTTGCCCCTGATTCAAGGTGGCCTATACAAAACATCGCAAATCTCGTGCGAATGCTGGATTTTCTTGTCTGCTGTCCAAACGCGCCAAGGAACCCTTCCTAAGCGGTTAACATGGTGGAATTTAGCCAAGCAGTAATTACAGTATTACCATCTAAACGCTGTCGTACTGTAGCCACGAATTCCCTGTAGGAAAAAGCCGCGCGCCAAGTCCTTCACAGCAATTATCCTTTTTTTTTTGGAAAAAATTTTGCAATCTTCTTTGGAATAGATCTTCTTAGTTGAACGATTACGTTACATGATCTCAGGCAAATTTAAGTGCTGACCATCGTAACAATGTTAATCGTTCAAGCGTTCCTATAAAAAAGAATATCCTGCCTTGTTGCGGCTTATTTTACCTTTCGATATCCACTAGTGGACTCCCCGTCTTATCAAATCCCTTCTTTCTTTAGCCTGATCTTGCCCTGAAAAAGCATCATAAATTGATGTTGTGAATGCATATTTACTACTTTATTTCTTCTTAATTAACTGCTTAACCCAGCTAAAACGACTTTAGATTGATTTTTCAATTCAAATCGTCAAATATCACCTTTGATTTGGATTTTTATATTGATTTCCGAGATGTTTAGTGCCTTTAGAATACCCTACTCCTATTCACTCTATTTTCTGTCTTATTTCCAGATCTTATGGTTTTCTTAACCCGCAGCTACCTCCTATCTTATGTATTCTCAAATCATTGGGTTTCTGGAGGCGAACTACCTGCACTGAACCAGTACCTGACCTGATCCGTTCGTTGAAAAAAATGACAAAAAATGACAAAAAATGGAATATGAACTATCGCTTCGAAAGAGTTCTCACCAACCTGTCCATAGTACGTTCCACCGGGGGCGGTAGTTTGAGAGGCATCAGGGTGAACAGATCTCGCGAAAGAGTGTACCAGTTGGAGAGTGCGCCAGATACAAATACACATTTTGCACCAATTTTTACCTATAGTCGCATTTGAAACGTATTGCACAGAGTGTTCCGTGCCAGAAAAAGCAGTAACTGTTTGGAGAAAATTGTTTGGTGAAAATGTGAAAACTCGTCAGCACGGGTAACCCATTTCATCTCATTTGCCAAATTCTTTCCATAAAGAAAATTTGGTGCGGTACCATTCGCTTTTCCATTAAATGAGCAATATAGGTAGGCTTAGTTTTGAGAAAATCTTTAAGAGTTCTGCGACCGTAGACAACTTTCGAGAAATTCATACTTTGGAGAAATTTCCTGGGTTTGAATTGGTTTTAATATGTTCGTCAGGTTGCTCTCATTCATAAAATAGTTTTCCACCCGTCTTATTCTACATTTTTGGAATTTAGTCATTTCATTACTTCGTGGTAACTACAGTGGCAATCAAAGTATAGTTCCAGCTAAAAGACCTTTGTGGATTTCCAAACCTAATAAATTACTTTGATCTTTGTGATCGCGTTTCAATGTTTACCGCGATAATCACTACGGCTATTCCTTATTCACAACTTTGAGTGAATGCATGAATCCTTTTTAAATCTCCAATCTTGGATTCTATAAATCCTTAGTACAAAAACGAAATACGAAGATTTTAGTCCTATGTACATAAGTGTTTGTAAAAGTGCATCGACGTCCTTCCTTGCGCTCCTCATGACAATTCTTTTTGTGGTGTTTTCCGTAAAAGGTTCCTGTTGAATCCTTAAGGCCCTCTCATAAAAGCCTAAAGGTGCTATAGATCACACTCTCTCTTTAACTGGTTAACTATCCTAATTTCTTCATGGGGCAATCCTCTTTTGCTACACCATCCGTTTCTCCACCGCCAAAACGTCGCGGGGTGTTCCTCGAGGAGAAGATCCTCTTCTGGCTTAATTCCACATCATGGACAACCTTTCCCGGGGCACTCGACACGCCATCCACGCCGCCATCACCACCTTGGCAGCGAATGTTTATTGCTGCTCACGCGATGTCCTTGTCCAGTTTATATTTTCTCCAGAAATATTGTGTCAAAAGCGGCTCAACACTCTCTCCCACACCACTAGCGACCGCGCGGCGACACTGCTGTTTTTTCAGCGTTGGTGTGAATAAATTCTTCCAGAAAGAATCCGTTCGCTGCTCGTGGTATGGGAAGTCTATTTCTGTCCAGTGTGAAGCTGCCTGTGCTTCTCAAAGACTTCCTTCCTCCTGAACAGTTCCCTGGCAAGAAAGATGTTTGCTGCTTCTCTCTGACGCGTACCCCAACGCTTCTTGGCCTCTTCTGAAGTCAGAAGATGGCTCTGTTCGCTGTTTTGCTTCTGCTGCGGTAGCATTCCACAAACGCCGCTCGTATATTATTCGACACAGCCGTCCAAAACACTTCGCTTTGTGGGCCCATTCGTTATAGTGACTTTGCTCATCTTCCTTTCGCTTCCAGTCACTTTGTTTGAGGTGAATCCTGGAATTCGTGGATTGCCGGTGTTCGGTCCGTCTTGTGGATTCGCTTAAATCTCGGCCATTTGTTGTGCTGCTTATCTGTCCACTGGAGGATATGAGTGAAATATTCATCAAATGCGCGATGCATGCCTGGGAAAAATGCCGAGGTTTTTAGATTTCTGGCCGTGAAAACATGGGATGCGAGCTTGCTATAATGAGGTTCAATTAAGGGACTGAAAAAATGCAATTTATTTTACGATGGTTCGCTCAAAACGTAGAGTTTACCCTGAGAAGACGCTTGAATGCTCCCCTGGTAAGACTGCCATTTGCCGTCGAATTCCCCTGAACAAAATTCCAGGGATAAGATTCATGAATATCCTAGAAAGACATTAATCTACCTACCCATGGACGAGTTTGGACGAGTTTTCCAGGCCGAAATCGGTTTTCCTTTTTTCAAACAACGCATAGAAGTCAGCAGGTACAAATTGCAGCAGATACGGCAGAATATGCGGCATTTTGCTCCACGAACTAGTCCACTTTGCATGTCTGGGAAGCCCAGAACCTTATCGGGAACGTTCATGAATCCCCTAACAGTGTAACCCGAGGTAGGCTACACTGGGAAATATGTCGGACCACATACGTGAAGGGTTACTTTTCCCTGCCGGATTGCAAGAATTCTTGGATGGGAAGGACTCTGCTATTTCCGTGGTTTTCCTCTTTTTTTTTTGCAAAATTCCTGGCTCCTGTTATGGATCCACGACATGTTTTCATGTAGCGTACGGATTAAGTAGGCTTCCTTGGTAATCATCGTCATGGGCTATGGAAATTTGCGCTCAAATTGTGAGGATCCGAGTGTTATTACGTACCTGGTTTTTGCATTTTTCCCCGAGCAATCAGCTTGAATTTCAGGGAAATGCTATGGCTCCTACCTGAACTCCGCATGAATTTCGTAAATTTTTAAACGCATCAACGGTATTCTCACCCAAAATTAGACAAACAAACAACCATGAAGAAATTGCTATTCCAGGAAAAAATGCGCCTCCAAGTCGATCTCCATCTTGTGCGAAGGTTCAAAATTTTCTTCCTTTTTCTTGGAATAGCTATTTCCACCTGCCTTTTTATTTGTGGTTGCGACTTCCACCTCAATTTCCGAAGAAAATGGGCTGAATGCGGCTGGAAAAAGTATGTATGTAATTCATCTGGAGTTCAGACAGAAGCCGTCAGATTTTCCTGAAATTCCCATCGATTGCTCCGAAAAAAAGCAAAAACCATTCTCACATCAGCCGATAATCGATGAACTTTGGCGAAATCCACGAGTTATCTGGAGACAAGAACTTTCCCAAAATTTTCCTAAATATGGAATGACGTACCCAACAAGGGAATAAATTTCTAGAAGTCTTCACGTTTCTCTTCTCTGTTAAATTCTACGATAAGTAGGTGGCAATTTTTGCCCTTTTCCTCCTTAAGCCCTTCGGAGTTGTCCAAAATTCCAGTTACCCACGTTCGCTTTTTTCCGGCACATTCTCGCTCGTCATTTATCCATACATACCTGATCGTTGTAATGAAGACGTGGACATGTTTTCCCGTGACGTGTGGATTAACGTGGCTTTTCTCGTAATGGCTTTGAGCTACCGGAATCAATGTTGGAGTCTACGCAACAGCTGTCTCTCCGTTTGCGTAACAAGAAATTTCTCGCTTTTTTCCTTGAAATTCCCTACTGACCCCAGCCAGTCCTTTTCGTCACTCTTTTTTCCCTTTATTTGTTCTTCTCTCCCATGATCTTAGGTAATTTCTTTGAAGTAATGTATACTATTTAATGCATACTATTTAAGCTTTTTCTTTTCATAGATTTCACAGCTCACAAAAAATGGCTAGAAATGCTTATCAAAATACTTTTTGTTTCAAGGAAAAATCTCAAGTGTTAGCTGAGTTGTACACCCTAGAATGTGCGCTTCAAAAATGGCCATTATTTTTGGGACAACCTAGTATTCTGGAAGGGAATTAAATGTACGACATGACCCAGTTCAGACTCAAATTCACACTTTTCACTTCATGAACCCCGTTCTTTTCTGAAACTAAAGAATGTCAACTCTCGAACAGCCAGCGGAATATCCCAGTTTTTTCCTCGAATCCACTTTTTTCTGGAATGCTCCTCATCTATGTGAAGTTCAAAGGATATTCGCCTGACAATGACGTGCTAACGACTACCGCGTGTCGTTACATCGTCGTATAGGAAAAAAACGAGCTTCCCGACCCGCATATATTCTCTCCTCTTCATGCTCACCAAACATTCTTCATTTTTCCGTCGTTTGACATTCATATTTCCTTCGTTGGCTTTTTTCCAACTGACAAATATCGCCATTTTCCGTCTGCCTATTCGCTTGTTCTAATCTGCTGTCATTATTCATAGCTAATGACATCGTTTGCCGTCCTTTCAATCCTGACAGCGTTCGGAAAGCCTGAAAGATGAAAAGTTGCCAAGAAATATCCTGTGGATCGAGCGGTTGTTTCGGACACGGTTACACCTTTGAAATATGAAACCTGTAACAGAACTATCCAACTAAATTCCCACAAAGAAACTCTGTGGGCTGTTGTAAGGGCGAGCTTCAGGGCAGTCAACTTTACCTCCTGGGATTTTTCCTGGACATGACAGGGAAAATTCGTCGTTTGGAGCATATTTCATTCCTGGGAACGAAGCTCCCCTCTAGATTCTCATACGATTTCCACATGACTCTCCTGAGTTTCTGATAAGTATCCCTTGTTAATCTACCCTGAGCAACTTCCCAAAGCTCCCCCCCCCCCCGAACGCTCTGACCCCCGCTGAGCTAGTGACAATTGGCAGGCTGTCAATTACCAGCAACTGCGCGGTGACCTGATTTCGGCCGCACCCCTGTGGGAGTCGGCACTCCTTCACAGATCCAAGCTTCTCAGTACTTTCATCCGGTCGGTGATTTTTCCTGATTTTCACGGATATTTGGCAGTATATTTTACTGGTGAGCATCCATTCTCCCTAAATGTTCTGGAGCCGTATCCAATATATTTGACCATAGGAGGAAAAACGCAGAGGGTATACATATATCCATTCCCACTCGTTTATATCCACTCTGCTATCCAATATAACTCATCCATTCACGTGTTCACTTCTTTGCGCGAGTGCGGTGTCTTAACGAGAGACAACCCGAAGTGGAGATGGAGTAGATCATGGGTCGTTATCAAGTGGAAATCAATCGGATAAAGATAGCCTGTAGTGAAACAAGTGGATTCGTATATCCGCGAATATGTCTTTATTGGATAGCAGATTGCCTAAACCACACTAACATATCCGCTAGAGCGAGTTTTCCGACTGGATAAAGTATGTTGGATACGGGCCCTGGTCACTGTACACGAGCGGTTTCCGGTTGAATTATGGAAATCCGGAGGGATGAGATAGGAATTTGGCAAGACACTATGAAGAAAGTGAAAATGAAAGGCTTAAGAGTAGCTTCTGTGACCGTTCTTCTGAGAACTTTTTTATTCTATTTTGACACTGCAAAAAAATCTCAAGTGGGTGCCGGGTGAGAGCAGATCCTGCTTTTTTATTCCAGAAACCAAATCCTTATAACCCTTCGGCAAATTCCTATGGCCATTACAGAAGCTACAGCTTTACAGCAGCACATTCTCTTACTTAAACAGATTTTCGGGAGGACCGCAGCAGAAAACCGGCAGGTAACCTGTGGTTCCTCCGAATTCCTGCTGCGGTCCTTCCTACCTTTTTTATCGCTACAGCTCTCTTTTCGTAACCACGTGGTCGGAACCTCTTTCTGCTGCGGTCCTTCCGACAGCTTGTCCTAGTAGGTCCATTAAGTTATTCGATCCGCATGAATGTCCCTGTTATAACTATTGTTATCATTTATATCAGAGAAAATGCCCATTAATTTCTTACGAACCGCTGTGCAAAAGAAATTTTCATTTCTCCATTAAATTCTTACGGATCAGCATTTCCCATAGCAGATTATTTCGCTCCGTTTTTCCCTCAGACATTTCTATTAAGGCATTGGACCTGATATTCACGGATATCCTTTCGTTACTGCATTTCACATAAATAACCTTTTTTCTGACAGTTTTTGACGACTCCCGTGAGACGGATTTACCAGTGAGCTTTCAATATATTAACACCTTCACAAATTGAAAAATTCACCATGGATAACCTTGTTTTCTTTTTCTCGACCCATCTTTTTTTTTACAAAACTCTGCTGATTATTGGCGTTAGCCCCCAGGATCACAAGGCATGGCTTCATCTTTTGGGATGGGCTAATTGGTCCATCGGATTGACTACTTCCCACGACAACATCCAAAAAACATCTGGCAGTTCCTGACAATTTGTGTGCATTTCTCTTTCCATCTCACTGACCCCGCAAACTCCGAATATCGGAAAATTTTCAGCTTCCAAGCAAGTGGCAAGTGCTGACGCCTTGGATGCTGATTGCTATTAATCAATTTTTGAATGCTTATGCCTAATTTGTGTCTGAATATTAATAACTAGCGGTAATGTGCGGTCGATGATAGAACAAGTGGTTAATCCTAGAGCGCACTGCTTTGGAAATATTTGGGAGCTGTAGAAGCAGTATAAAGATTCAGCTATTTTTGATCAGTTGTCGTTGAGACTTGCAAGGGTTCTTCATTTAAAAAAAAAGTCTAGCGTACAATCCTAGCCATTCGCTCCAAAGTGAACTAAGTAAAAAAGAAATGCAGGTAGGGGACCTTTCACCTTCCGTAGTACGAGAGCGGCCATATGACCCACGATGAGTTATGATTATCCCTAAAAAGATAAAAGTTCAATCGGGAGGAGAAAGCAGAACTGGTCCTGTTGTTATTTTTTCAAATGATTTCTTCGGAACATTCCTGAACGTAGTTAAATAAGTAAATGAGTAAAATGCAAGCAAATACTAGGACAGTAGCCGAAGGAAATCTCGGGAAACGTGTGAGACTGTGACATTCCGGATGTCTAGCCATCTGTTTGTGTTCTGGCATTTCCATCGTTTTGGGTAACATACAGTACCGGCCAAAATTATATAGCCTTTTCAGCTTTCCTCCATAACCTCTGTTAAACAAAGCTCGGCTCAACGTGAAGCCTCAAAGTTCAAATTTTTAATTTCAACGAATTCTGAGTCCCTACAACTATCATAAAAATTCGAACTTCAAGGCTTCACGTTAAGGCAAGATCTACGTTAATAAAAGTTATGGAGGAAAGTTGAAAAGGCTATATAATTTTGGCCGGTACTGTATTTGCCAGGTTTCTCTCCCGAATATTCTGAGCCTTCCTTTTCCAGAATCACCTGTTGCGATATTTTCTTTTCTGGTATTCCTTTTTGGCTTCTTTATCGTTGAATCTAAGTCGAGAAACTTTAATAAATGTTGGTCAGAAAGTCTTGCACCAAAAACACATTCTTCGACCCAGAATTCCGTGGTCTTGAGTTGAAATTCTTTGCGAATAGAATGTAATAGATTGTTCCGGTACTTTTCAGCTATAAAAATTGGCAGTCCATGTTCCATCCATGGACAATAATGCTATGATTTTGGCTTCTTTACCGCTAAATACAGGTCGAGAACCTTTATTAGGTTGGTCAGGAAAGCGAAAAAATGTGAAATTTGGTGTAAGACGTTCGAGCCAACCTAATTTCTTTACTCTTACTGATTTCTAGCTGAATTCTACCTTATTTTTTATTTCCTCCACAAAACTTCAGACCGAATTATTTCCATACTCCATACTGGATACTACGCGCTCTTCAGAATAAGACATTGAGGCTGTGGAATTTGTTGCCAAGACGTTTAGGTCAGCCTAATTCTGCACTTGTCTGGGCTCCTTTCTCCTTTCGCTACATTCATAATCTTGTTCCGCCTAAACTTTTGCAGATCCTCATGCAATGCCTTTCTGCAACCGGCATTTGCTACCAGCTGTTTAATACGGAATGCATTTGGATCAAGTCTCTTAGCCCTTCTTTCAAAGAGCACTTCCTTGATGGCCTTTGAAATGCGTTCCAAATTTGTCGTTCCGGGTTTTGAGGCGTATTCAGCACAGAATTGTAGCTTTTCAAGAAGCACCTTGTAGTCTTCGGTAGGATCTTCCGCAATGTCCACAATCGGGACGTAAGTACCTAACGTTGTAAAATTGCAGAATACCATGGGCGAAAGCAATGACGCTAAGCTAATTGACCTTGTCAGCTGCGCTCTTTTCTGAACTCCTTACTACTAGTACACCGGAATGCTCCTTTTCTCTTCCTTTTTTAACATTATTCGACCGTCCATAATTTTCTTTACGCAGCAGTATCCTGCATTTTCTAGCCACAATATTCATCAGCGTTCTTCCACATCTTCCTTAGCATTTTTCATCCTTCCATCCAGTCATTTAGGCGAATCTATTCATCCTCGGAATTGCATTATCTCCACAACAGTGCTGCGCGCCTGAAGTGCTCCGTCGATAATTTTCGCGTTCTTTGCGTTTAAAGCCATCGTTTATAGTTGCTGCTAATATTCATCATTGTTACTGTAAAAATGTTTGGATGAGCTGCTATGAAGAGCGAACTACGCAACGGAGCCTCGCCCTGGCTACCCGCCAAAAGGTACGACCGTTCGGCTGTGTGTCTGTGTGTGTGAATTTCCATGAATTCTTAAAGAAGACGTTGGGCGCTAATGTAACTGTTGACGACGTCGTCGAGTGGTACTTGACTTAATCCAATGGGGATAGCCGCTTCCACGGTTCCCCTAATTAGTCGAAGCGGTTCAACTTACTCGGCGTGCGGATGTTTAGGGACCGGCTAATGAGCGTTGTCACAACGGGGATGACTGAGGGCTCTTCATGGTTCCCTTCTTAACGAAGGCTACACAGAAAGGAGCCATTTTTTCCTGGAAGAAATCCGAGCCATTGTTCTTTTGTTTTGGATAGATTCAAACCAGAAGACAACCCATTCTGCAGGTTATAAATCCTGCTGAACGAGCCATTTAACTGCTAAGCCGCTCCCAACTGCGATATCATCTCGAATGGCAGAACCCGTTCCTAGAAAGATTTCTTGGGAAGCTGTCCGGGATTTTGAGGTGGAGCATTGACAGTTCAACGAAGTATACATAATGGACAGCCTAACAATTGGAAAAATCCAAAACTGCAATCCATCGTCCGTAGAAAAGAAAGACTTGCTTCCCTATCAAGGATTGAACAAAAAAGGAGAATTTCTGGTTGTTTTTTTTTGTTTCTTTTTGACTTCTTGTGCGTTTAAATGTACGCACATATGTATCAGATGAATAGACAGAAAGGAATTATGCCATAGTAGAAATCCTACGCCGTCGCTAGGATTCTTCGTAATACCATCAGTCCACCTCTCATAATTGGAAGGCGCTACATTTATTGCTTTCTCACTTAAACACTGCTTTTTACTGCTTACAACTCATTTTTATTCGAAGCCTCGTGTAGGCTACATTTGACTAAAGAAATGAGAAAAGCAAACACAATGCCTTATGTCAATTTAAAAAAAATGCAAGCTACAGCTTTCCAGTATATTCCCTAGTATTTTGTTTGAACCATGCCTCATCTTTTTCATCTATACAAGCTATGCAAGATCTTATAGAATATCGTAGGTTACTATTATATTAACTACATATTTACTAAGTTAACGGGTTCATAAGAGCACAGAAGCTAGTGTTGGACAGTGAATCGTTTTTCGCTACTATAGCCTAAACATTATTATTCCTGAAAATCCTGTTTTTTTTTTCTCGAAGGAACAATCCAAATTTCTAATTCTGAGTTACGTTGAGTAGTCTGAAAAGCGCAGCGAACGTGCGAATTCTTTGAGAAAAATAGATTGTGAGTAATCATTAACTAATGAGGAAATATGGGTTCCTGTAACATTTGAGCTAATCTAGGATACCTACTTAAGAGTTTTCAATCCAGTGTTTTTTCAAGTACATAGACTATTTACTAAAACAGATCATTATTATCATACCAAACAGCTTTCTAAAAAAAATAATTCGTTTTTTTTTTTTGACTCCACGCCAGCAATGTTTTTCGATTTCGAGGATTTATCTACGATCGCACTTTTATTGCTCTACCAGGGCGGAAATCTGAGATTCTGGAAGTGAGTGGGTACAGTGTGAGGTTGCCAGGACAAGAGATGCATCCAGCAAGATGCAACTTTTTCCACATGCAGGATTTTCAGAACGAGGCGTGAGGCCACAGCGTAGCACATGAAAAGTGGAATGGAGGATTGAACTCTAAAGGCTGCAAACATTTTTGAGATTACCCACATTGAACGTGTTAACACCTCCAAATTCACACATCGTTACACATCACCGTGTTGACCCTAGGTAATCTCAATGATGCATTCAGGCCGACAAGTAACTGAAGTTGCACTTCTGTTCGTGCTCTCGGTGAACGTCGGATGTACATGAGTACGAATAAAAAAGCTGGTCAATTAGCAGAAAATGAACAAGAATCCAAGTCATTTATTGAATTCTCAAAACCCCAACTGATAACCAAATTTATGAGACTGTTGCCTGGAAATCGAAGCTTGAAAATTCACTCCGCTTTTTTTCAGGTCGTGCCTCGGTCGTCTGTCGGGTCTGGAGGTGTTCCTGTTTCTGCTCGTCTTGTTGTTGTTGCTCGTTCTCGGAGCCGTGTTGTTTTGTTGGTTGATTTTACTTGAGGGATATCGAACGTTCAACGAAGGTTCGTCGTTTTTTTTTTCTTCGTTGACAGTTGCTGGCACAACACCAGCTCGACTTTTTCAACCCTGTGGTTGCTGACTGATAAATTTAGCAAATCATTCGTAATTCTCTGTTTGTAGGTCTCCCTTTCTATGCGACATCGTTCGAAAACTCGTCAGTCGGTGTGGATCGAACGGCGAGGAACCACAATGGCGTCGTGTGTACGTCCAGAGAGTGTGTCACGATAGCGGGTTTTCTTGCCGGCAATCTCAATGACAAGGTGAGTACTGACCTGCTAGGTAGACTCGAAATCGACTCCTATTCCCGAAATTCCTTACTCTTTCACACGTTTTTTCTACAGGTACGTACAAGAACTTGAACAGAATTCGGTTTCAATGCGCTTGTTTCCCTCGATACCTCAAAAACCTTCCAGTTCTGCTCCATTCTGCCCGCCTTTCTGACGATGTTCTCTTTTTTCTTGTGGAGTTTCTACATTTTTTGCCTCTTTTCTCTCCTCGAAAAACACTCATCGGAACAAGCGCGAATTTTTATCCGATGTGAAACTTTCTCCACGTGAACAGCTTCACGATTCAGATTGGCATACATATGTAGCTCCTCACATCTTTCCAACTAGAACTCTTTGCACATCAATTTTTAGGCATATATAAATCCTGTAGCGGTCGAGAAAATTTTAATCTTTTGGTCTTCATGTTCGAAAACCTCTCTTTTCTTCGAAACTCTGCTGCTTTACTTCCAGTGGCAGCACCTGGTCCTTCTTCTCTGGATGGAGTCATCCATCATCAATCATCTACTATTTCATCCTTACTCACTTAGTCATCATCTATCAAATATTTTCTGGAACATCATTTATTCTCTTAGATTGATAATCTGAAGTATATTTCTGCGGTTTGATGTACATAGTTCTGATTCCTCCTATGGCATTACCTCGCAAGCGCCGCGCAGAAATGCGCTACGCAGTGCACTTGATCCACTGGTTCTGACACATTCTGACACGCACGCCTAATCCATGTACAGTCCTTCTCAAAAAGATAGACGGATTGCGCGTGCGGTTTCTCAGCGTCGCGGCTACAGAATCGCGTCGGGACCTACTCGACCCTCTCACTTAGAGCATGCTCTCTCCGCATCCCTCGTCCAGGGTCCGCCATGGTGGTGCAGTCGCGCCATCAGTCTATGTTTTTGGGGAGGACTGTACACATATTTGGTCCTGAGAGCTGTTCTCTGCCCTAACTCGATAGAATGAATTCCATGCTAGGACGAGTCAGAATGGTGTCGAAACCGGCTGCGTGACAAGAGGTACGCTGCTGTGCTGTGGTTGGTCGATTCATGCGCGCGTCGCGGCTGCAGCCTTTAATTGTACGAGCAGCGTTGGGAAGGAATAAACAGGTTTCCTGAGCTCGGGTCGGACGGATGAATGCTATCGGAGCCAGGAGACTGTAAAGAGATAGCTACCGATGTCATTCAATGTCAATTCAACATTCTGCGAATCTGAAGGAACAACCTGCATTTAAGACGCATACTCGTGCGACGCCGTCGCGTCGCGGCGTACGTCTTGACCGCCTCCCATCGAAACCGTGTTGCAGCCATTTTTTCGCGGTTGCAAAGCGACTCTAATCAAAACCAAAGCTGAATTAAGCTGGCCACGACTATACGCTTGAATTTTATCACAAAAACGAGGAAGGAGTTATTTCTAACCTTTCTACCTCTGCTTGTTCCCTCAAAAACTAGCTTGGTTAGCTCAAGAATTCGAGAGGAGCTATCGGACGAATTTTCCATTTTTGAATTACTAAATTAATGCATGTATACTCCGCGTGTAATGTAGTACCTAATGTCGACCTCATTCAGGTGAGATTCCAGTACATGGTGATTATCATGATGGTTATCAGTAGCTCACGTCGCTACGATGCTCCATCCAGAATGGGCATGAGTTTCCGTACGGGTGTGTTTACGATGAGGCAAAAATGGGCGTGCCACGGTTGTATGATTGATTCAATCAAACCCTCGCTCCGCCCTTCGCGGTCAAGTAGTACCTAGTCTTGAAAAATTTCACCGTACATGCACACGCAAAATTTAAAGGATGAATTGACACCGAAAGGTGGGAAGTTACCGTTCCATTTCGGGCGTGAACCGTTATACCTAGAAAGAGCGAGATCGAGCTTTGTGATTGGCCGGTTTCATGAATTTCCATTCTATCAACCAGCATTATCGATTACCGTTCATCACTCAGACTGAATTTGTTGGTTTATTGTGGTTGTAAAATGCATAGAAGTTCTAACATGGAATGTACAAAGACTAGGAGTCCTGTGAAGTTCAATCACGGAGTGTTTTGAGAACAGCAGCAACTCATTCTTCTTCAGCAACCTAAAATTCAAGGAAATTTAAATTTCGTATTAATATTGAGTAATCTGTAAATGCCTTTTTCACCTTTCGCCTGTACTTCTTCTCTCTCCTTCGTTCCAGTAAATAAATACCTATACACACGATGATAACCATTATGAAAAAGAACGATAAGGCGCTTATGATAAAAGGATCTGGGTTCCTCTGGATGCGCGCATTCAGTTCCCTGGAACGAGATCAGATCTCACATCTGAAGATGAGGCGTTTTATAGGAGTCCGTTATTTCTCATGAGTAAACCCCAAACTATCATACATATTCACCCTCACATCCGTTCGTTGAGGAACTCCGAAATTGTCGTTCTCCCCCTGTAGGGTAATTTATACTAGATGCGTGCGTTTGACGCGCGTGCGTCTATATGATAAAGGATAGGGCTAGTCGCATCGCTGACGCAGCCCAGACGCACGCGTTCGCTGCCTCGCGGTACCGAGCATTCTTTTCATTGAGGATTGCATATGCATATGCCGCGTTGACCGGTGTTCCCAGAAAATCCCTTACAAGTGAATGCGTGCGTCTGACGCGCAACTGACGCACGCATCTAGTATAAATTGCCTCTACAGAAAACGGAAAAACTAAGATTAAAACAACGAACCATATTGTTTCGTTACGCTTGGGCGGGCTGTGAGATACGTTGGGCATTAACCATGCGAACCCCTTCCTTTACGCTCAGATGTTGTCGTCGTTTTGCTGAAAACATCCACTTCAGCGTTCGAATAGATCGTTCCTAAGCAAATTATAATCTCACACGGACCCCTTCTGTATGCCCCTGATGCCTCCTCTTTGAAGAACGAAATAGGAACCGCTTGTGGTAGTGACACTAATCAACTGAGCTTCAATGAGGTGTTTACCGCGATTGGATGATAAAATTATTTTGTCCATAAAAACAAATTCCTCACAAAGAAGGAACAATAAGGCCAGGGGGGGGCACTTAACATTGTTCGGTATACTGTTCTGTCCTACACGTTCAGACTTGTTACTAGTTAGGCACCCATTGTACTGACCTGTCGGCTAACAAGTTAAAGTGTTTGCAACGTGTCAACTAACAAGTTAAAACGTGGAAGACAGATCAATATATCGACTAATGTTAGGTGCTTTTTTGTAGAGATTAGAATTTTTCTTTGGGAATAGGATGTTTCGAAATAGACTTGTACAGTTCCTTTCTCTTTCCAGAAATTTCCTCCCTTGAAGTCCGTATCTCATTTGCGGTTTGGGTGTCGAACGCATAAGAAAGCATAAGAAACGCTTGAGCTCGATTTAGAATTAATGTGTGTAGGCATCAAACGTGCGATTACATGGTGAAGAATAGTTCGATACGCATTCCTGATGCAAGTCAGACGCATGGGTTTGCGGTGACTGTGTGCGATTCCGATACATTATACATATAAATCCCGCTTCGTCTGATTTCCATTAGAAATCCCTGTGGCGCACGCACTCATCAAGTATAAACTACCCTTTTGTGCGCTTTTTTTGTAGCATCAAAGTCTATTTTCCCCCGTAGATTTCCATAGTTAGTGCTGATTTTGAAATAAGAAAAAAAGGTAAGAGTAAAAACTAAGACACTCTTCCATCTGGTACAGATCGAATGCAAGCAACAAAACCACTTTCACCCAACTCTTTACCAGAGAAAATGTGCTCAGTTTACTCAACTGTCATGTCAGTATATGCCTCTCTCTTGCTTTCATTGGACGAGACGTTCCAGACTTTCCGAGCACTGACATAGGTTTTTCACGGGTGGCGGTCAGGAAGAACGATAAGTCGTGACAGCTGGCAGCTGCACCGCGCATCCCATGCAAAGGTTGCCACGCCCAACTCGCATCGGATGCATAGTAGTCTACTTTGTACAAAGGAGTTAAGGTTTTATTTCGTTCCGGGTTAGTTTGAAAGTGGAATTTCGGAATTTATGGCTAAAATGTAATGACTCGTAGTGAATACCTGTCACATTTCTACGAAGATTGAGCTTTCTCTACTTTCGTCCTGCTGGATTTTGTTTGCTTGGGTTATAACCATCTTCAGGAAAGGAAGATAACTGACCCTCATATAACTGTAATGCCTGTAGATCTCTGTTACCCAACTAAGGGCGGGGCTACAGTTGCATGGGATATTGACACATGGGTTCACTGCAGTCAACTATTGCCAGCTATCGTTCTTCCTGGCATACACCCGTTTTTCACCGGTGACGAAGACAAATTCTCAGCAACTCCTCATTTTCTTATGAAATATGCTGTTGTCTGCGATGCTGTTGTCTGCGATGTACATTCCAGCTCTTGCAAGACACGTCGGTTTTCTTGCTAGAGGGGGATCTCAGATAACCGTGGTAAAGCAACAGAACATGAATTGCCTTTCGAAACCCTATTCATTAGAGGCAATTTTCGTGGCAGTAGATTCTACTCTCCCTACAAAGCTGTGAGTAATTCATTCCAGGTGGATCCGTGCGATGACTTCTACGAATTCGCCTGCGGCAACTATGGCCTGAACAGGAATTTGCCGGCCAGCAAACCACTTCGACACACGATTAGCGATGTTCAAAGTAGACTCAACAAACAAGTGAAGAGTATATTGCAGGTGGGCGTGGACACTGTTGTTAACAGCGGTTTTCAATCATGCACCAGGGATGTAACAGCCCCTGTCACAACAAAAAGTGAAGACAGATTCTCACAATTGATTGATTGTGTTAACTTGCACGGGTTGACAGCTTGCTATGTTGAGCCTTTGACAGGTCCTGGAAAAAGTAGAGAGAATCAGAAGATCGGCTCGAGAGGAGTGGGGAAGGGGAGGGTAAGGGAACGGGCTGTGAATCAGGGAGCAGTGTCGGATTAATAGCGGATTAATACATCGTTGCCGATAGTAAAAAAACTCATAAATTATCATTAGATTATCATGAAAAGGAACAGGAAGTAATGGATAAAAATGTCCAACCGGGTGAATGTGAAGGTTCCTCATTCACCCTGGTAACCCTACACCCTTCACCAATGAGAAGATCACAAAAGTTCCCATAGCCTTTGTAGATACCCACGTTTTGCCCGTGAAGCTCGACAATCAAGGCTCATAATTTTAAAACAGTGGTTTTTCTATCTCTCTGCAAACATTTTATACATCGACGACCACAACAGAGGGTTACCTACTAGATCTTATTTCACGTCCTGAATCGAACGAAGAAATAATCAGATCGATTGGTTCGCGATGAAGCTCGCTACGATAAAAAAAATGGGTTCCCTATAATTATGAAACGTACTGTATTCATGAACGTGCCCGAGAAGGTTGTTATCTACCCGCCGTTCTTTCTATTTGAGTTTTTATAGTAATAATGGGAGAAAAATACCAGAGCGACTCGCCTCAGTCAGCTCTGGCAGGTGGTGCTAAAAATAGCAAGATATGCTGAATTTTGGTGAAGGTACCCCTCCATTCTTGGAGGAAGGGAAGCTCAAAACCTTTCCGGGAGCGTTCTTGAATACGAGCACAAGGGAGGGAGGTGGGGGTTGCTCAGATCCTTCCGGGCCCAGATCTGTCACTGAGATAACCAACAGCAAGCGTTGAATGTACCTAAATCTAAGCTTTACCTGGCACCGACCAACATATTTACCCACACGTTGCATTGTCTATAACCACTAACTACACTTGAGTAATCACATTAAGTAAGCACCTTTGGGTAGTAGCTGAGTATGAGATTACCCTCCTTGCAATGTTGGTTCAGAAACGCTGTACTTTCGGCTACGGCTAACCTAGGAAACAGCCCCGACACTTTCGAAAATACAGCTATGGGCTGGTTTTATGTCCGCAGAAAACATTTTGTGATTTACTTTCGCTCTATCACGTTTCTCGGAGGCGTTATTCTTCCAAACCTTATATGATGAATGCGTTCACTATCAAATCTTCATTTTTACACCTGACAAGACTCTGTCAAGGTTCTCTGTAACCAAATGTTGGCCTCTTTTGGGTTCCCCACTGTATTTATTGCACTCAACTTGTTTGAATGTGCTGCGCAATGACCTGTACAACAAAACGAATTTTTTCAGATGCCTATCTTAGATACAGAATCAAAATGGGATCGGCTGGCCAAAGGCTACTATCAGAAGTGCCTGGACGAAGGTGAGGATAGAGATACTATAGAAGCGTAAGAATTGCTCAAGAAGTTTCAATGTGTTCTCATACCAAAATATGTCAGATAATAAAACAATAACAAATAATATAATAATAAATACTTATCAAAAATAAGATAATAAATAATGCATATTCCGGAGAACTCCAAAAATAAGATGATAAATAATGCATATTCCGGAGAACTCCCTTGCTCTGGAAATAGCAAACATCTCTATGCTTTATTTTTTCTCGAATTATCGCCAAGGGCATTCTCTCACGAATTTATCCATTTCACCTGTTGTTCATTTAATTTTTTTGGTCAATTAAGGAATAGTGCATCCATATCTTACAGTGTTATATTCAGACGAACTGGAACGGACCGGTCTGACAGCGATCAAGGAAATCGTCGACTGGGTGGGAGGCTGGCCGACGTTACAAGGTTTGCCCTTTTGCACATGCTCCACTTGAAAACCTCTTTTTTTTTTCTTGAAACACCTGAAATAAAGTGCTGAGCTGATCCATGACTGCGTGCAGATTCCAGGGCTTTTTGTTGGGTTCAAGGCAGTAATCGTTAAACGTTAATTTGTTCCAGGTCACCACTGGAAGGAGTGGAATTACTCATGGGAAGAGCAGTTGGCGTTGGTGATGAATCGGACCGGTGTGAACGCGGTCATCCTTGAACTAGCAGTCACTCATGATCCGGCGAACAGCTCGAACAGCGTCATTGAGGTGAGAGATTGTGGGTCCAAAAGTGATGAAAAATTTCCCGCAGTTCCTAGAAAATGAGAAATTTCGCGGGAAATTCTTTCGCAAGTTTATGTCCTTGCTGAAGCGCCGTTTTCCTTGGTTTATAGCAGCAATTGTGCACCTCGGCAAACGAGCAGAACATAAATTTCTCAAGTGCGAAAAGTCAAGCAGAACCTCGCGGCTGCATATTCTTTGTGGATTTCTGGATTTCTCAAGATCCACACTAATGATCCCCAATATTCTAGCTTGATCAGCCTAAATGGGGAGTCGGTTCACGATGGCCATACCTCATGGGTCCCGACGATCCGATGCTGAAGAACTACACCCATCTGATGACACTCACAGCGGTGGCGCTTGGTCGGTTACTCTTTTCTGAGAGTTTGTAATAAGTGATTTCATTTAGTTCGTTGGAAAACGTTTTGGTACAAAAAGGTATGGAAGACTGACAGGGGACCGTTGAGTCGTCGAATTCATGGAAAATGGAAATATTAAATTTGCACCCTTTTAAACCATGGGGATTGGGAATATTCCTATAAAATTTGGATGTCTTTTTCCAAGTCAGATACCTGAACGTTCTATACCAAGGCTTTCGACTTGCTTCCGTATTTCATCCGTGTTTGTATCCGTCTAATTTAATTAACCCTGGACTGCAATATGACCTGGGTGTTTGTCCCATTTTCCATCCAGACCTCTCAATTATTCAGGGATTTTCTTCCGTGTTAATGCGGAACATCCTTGTTTTGCAGGGAAAAGACTCGTTCAAAGAGAAAAAAATCAGAAATGCAGCAACATTGAGGTATCCTCTTCTTCAGGAGCAGAACAAAAGCTGGCTGAACGAGAAATGTACGAAGCCATGGAACTCGAGCTGAAACTTGTGAACTTCTCTGCTGATGACATGGTTCGGAGAGATCCAGATCGGGGAAACAATCGGTTTCAGCTCTGGCAATTGAAGAGCCACTTTCCTTTGGTGAGATTTGTTGAGGAGTACAGTTTTTCCAACATATTCAGCACTGAAAAGAGAAACACTGTTTTTATGTGTCCTTTTCCGGAAGTTTACCCATACTATCAGGGATTCCTCATCAGTCGGATAAAATTTACTCAACGAGTATATTCATATACATAAATCCACCTCAAAAGTCATCTACATATGCTATCTAGCTATGCATCATTCACTGGTAAATTTTAATTGGATAGAAGTATATCCGTCTGCGCGCGTTTTTATCCGTTCCCATTTCCTGAGGTTGTGAAGAAATGCCCAGCATAGCGTAGTGGACCCGTACGCATCATCGAAATTACCCAGGGTAAACATTTTCGTAGTTGGATAAAATTTACCCTTGGTAAACATCTCAAATGTCAAATAAAATCTACCCAACAAGTATATTTGGATAAATAAATCTACTTCAAAGGGCATCTACATATGCTATCTATCTATGCATCATTCACTGGCAAATTTTTACTGGATAGAAGTATATACATCTGCGCACGTTTTTCCGTTCCCATTGCGAGTATTACGAAATATCCAATGTAGCGTCGTGGCATTCCGACATACATCATTGGGATTACCCACGGTAAACATGTTGACGCCCGTGTTAGCGATGGACAAATTAGTGTGTGGTGTTAACACGTTTAGTCTGGGTAATCTCAATGATGCATGTGGTCCATGAACTGCTCGAAGACTTATGTACCTTTTGTTCTGCCCCAGAGGGCAGAACCAGGAGTTGTAAACTCTGGGGCGGGACAAACGGGCGGGCAGTGTAGAACTTGGGACCGACAGCAGCGGTCGGTGCGGTGCGCAATAAAAGAATTGTAAAACCACTGAACCGCGCAGAAGCAGTGCCTAAAGAGCACTATGAGCTTTGTTTTGACTATGAATGCAAAACATTCGACACATCAAAAATTATGACTTTCAAACTGCCTAAAACACCGGTAGACAAACGTACAACTGTTCAAATTAGAACATCAATAAACGGGACAATAATGTCCAATATGCTAGAATGTGAGCCGCCAAACTTTTGTCATCATTCTCAGGCGCTTTTTAGTACGCAACTAATAGGAAATCCTCATTGCTGGCCCACTGGAGCCATAATTTCGCTTGCAGCTATTCTTTACCTAATAATTGCAATGTTCATGTTTTCAGCATGGTCTGTAAAAAAGATTTTGAAAAATCGACAAAGAACTCCGATTAATACAATTTCGCAAAATGTTATAACTAGCGGTCATTCAGAATCTATATTAATGAGCACGTTCAATCCTCTACCGCTTCACGCAGCATCCATATCTTGCGTCGCAATTATTCTTTTCTTAAGCGGAGCAAATGCATGTCAACATGGATTTATGCGGCACACCGCGGAACTCGTTTGTACCGATAAGAACGATTGCAAGTACGAGTACAATCAGGAAGTTTTGTTCAATAGCGTGAATTCCGAACTTTGCATCGATATTATTCACGCCAATAATACGATCGGCGTGATCAAAGTCACGAAAAAATCGATAAAAATGAAATGCGCAAAAGTTTCGCACTATTTTACCAGAGACACTTTTCACAAAATATGGCACAAAATAAGGTGTGCACAGATGGGCTCATGCACTTTGGACAGATGTAATACCCTTACTTCAACTGAAGTAATCAGTGAGTTTAGTGAAACGAAACAATATCCCGGATACTCCACATGTGTACACACATGTGGAGGACTACCATGTGGATGTTTGTTGCCTTTACCAGCTTGTTCATTTATGCGACTAGCCCACATACCACAAACCAAAATTGCTTACGAAGTAGTCAGCTGCCTAAACTGGGAACCAGTCGTAGAAATTTCGATTGAAATTATGCTTCACAAGGTAGTGAAAACGAAGGAATTCGCCCTGCAACCTTACGCAACCAAAAAACTAAACGAAATTTCGATCACAATAATCTCACTTCAAAAACCATATTCTCCTCTAATGGAGAACAAGTTTGTCCTGTCAGAAAAAGAGACACTAACAATGCCTCAATCCTTTCAACTTCCCGTGGCATGCCCCAATGCAAGCATGGCACTCAGGAAATTCTCAGGCTGCTATAATCGACTGAATTGCATCTGTGAAAATTTGGATTCACCAAACACGTGCCATTGCCCGGAAACTACAATTGAAACTATAAGAGCTGAAGACTCGAATCGGTTTCCAATAAAAACACCATTTTTGGAAATTACCTCAGAAAATGACGAAATATATGCGTTCTCACACGAAGGAGAAACAACCTTAGCAATAAGCTCATCACTTATGCTCGATAGTGCTAACTACGTAGTCATCGAAGAGTGTAACTTAACACCAGAACAAATATCTGGCTGCTACGAATGTTTAGAAGGAGCAACCTTACAAATTTCGTGTTTTACGGAAATTGAAACTTGGATTACACTAAGATGCGAAAGTCAAATTTTCAGCCTACAGTGCACTCCAAAGAATAGCATTTCCAACATATCTCTAGAATTCGATCATGCCGTAGTGAAAGAAAAATGTCACACAACTTGTGGCGGAGTGGAATTGGAAGTTCCCCTACAGGGAATTCTACGGTACCATCCACAAAACGCAAAAAAATCCGTGTTTGTGAACAATGATGTGCACACATCACAAGGAAATTGGCTCACGGATGTAGACATACCAGATCTCGCACCAATGGTCGAGGTAATAAAAAATCACTGGAAGGCCGCCATAGCGGCGATCGGAGGGGTCACACTGCTAATTGCGGCAACTTACATGTGCGGACCTACAGTAATAATCCTACTTACTAAAGTTGTGTGGATTATCATCGAATCACTTTTCAAAACTATTTGGCAGTTAAGCTGCACAATTTTCAAAATAATGCGCGAATGCGCCACACGAATCAGTCTTCGAACGGAAAACTGAAAAAAAAAAGATTACACTTAAGCTTATTTTGAAAAATTGCTTTGTCAATGTATAATTTTAAGCTATATGCAGTAATTATGCTATCACAGTTATCCCCTCACTCTCAAAATTACCATCATTCCTGTAGCAAGCAACAGCTGGCGTGGGCGGGGCTACAGTCTCACACATATAAAAACGAAGTAAGAGGTGTTGGTACCCTTACATACCCCGCCATGGCTGATCTCGAGAATCTCCTGGCTGAGATCGACGTCTCTGAGACCTTCGCCCCTATTTCGGCTGCAATTCGGGCCCTAACTCGAGTTATCGACGAATCCCACTTTACCCTGGCAGGACAACTGCAGTCCATCCACAACGCCTGCCTCGAGCTACTGGAGAGGTCGAAACCTAAGTCCCCGTGTATCTTCTGCTCGCTGACAGAAAATCTGGACAGCCACTCTACGATGCGCTGTAATCGTTTCCCCGACCCAGTCTCGAAAGCCCTCCAAGCGGCTCGCCTTCAGCTGTGCGAACGCTGCTTGAAGGCCCAGCACGACGGCGAGGATTGTGGCGTGAAATGTACTATGTGTGGTCTACCACACAATACATTATTATGCCACAACCGAGCTCGTCCGGAGGTTCAACCATTCAAGCGTCGGCGGTTCTAGCGCCAAATCAGCCCCTTCGCCTCGTTCAACTCGTCAAGCCGTCATCCAGCCACGCCAGCACCTCCCCACAACGTCTACTCGCAGCATCGTCCCATACCCACGTCAACTCCTCACGTCAACATCAACACGTCCACTACAAAAATCGAGATATACATTTTTTTGCTGTACAATTTAATTGCCTGTTTTTTTTTTGTATTTGTTTTCTGATTTTTTGTTGCCATGTCATTTTTCCCGCTCGCCCGCCCCGGAGTGTTCTGCCCCAGAGGGCAGAACCAGGAGTTGTAAACTCTGGGGCGGGACAAACGGGCGGGCAGTGTAGAACTTGGGACCGACAGCAGCAGTCGGTGCGGTGCGCAATAAAAGAATTGTAAAACCACTGAACCGCGCAGAAGCAGTGCCGACGTAACGGCACACCTTTCTCCTTGCAGATAAATTTCGAGCAGTACATCACCACCGTCTTCAAAGGATTGGCAAACGTCTCGCCGAACCACACTGTTATCATTCGAGAAATGGAATATTTTGCTGGTATTCAGGTAAGCAATCCAATCTCTGGTTTGGTAAAAATTGATTTTGTCTCAAAACTCAGACATCCATGGATATGTCCTTGATTTCAGCATATCCTCTCCACTACACCAAAGAGGGTGATTGCGAACTACATTGCTTGGAGACTTGTTCAAGGTGGGCGTAAGAAAATGTTATTTTGATGTAAACAAGACCCTAGATGCATCGATGGAACTACCCAGGGTAAGCGCATCGATATTGGCGCTATCATTGGGTAAAGTTTCGTGGTTTTGATGCCTTTATTCCTGTTAATCTGAATGATGTATGTGGTCCCATAAGTTTTGTTCGTAATATCTTCATTTATTCTCTTGAACACCACAAAACCATGTGAAGAACAGATTTACCGAGCCAATTTTTTAGAATGTTTTCACGTCTAACCATAGCAATGGCTAACAATAGTGTAGAATAAAAATTTAGAGCTATAACTCATCCTGAGAGCCAGGTTTTCACAGTATAATATCGTATCTACAGTAATAGCCCCACAGTTTGGCAATTCCCACAGTTTTTTTCCGGGGTTTCTAGATGTCTCCAGAACAAACTTTTTCAAAAGAACTTCACATATTTTGATAGAGCAGACTCTCCTCTATAGAATGGTATAAAAATGAAATGAAAAAATGGAAAAAAATCTCTACAACTTTCAACAATATTTTAGCCTATTCAATTACTGACATACCATCACTTGCTAATATTACTACTGAAAAAGTCATCCTATCATTTTTTGCCTATTTTTGCACTTTTCTTGCTAGGTTTCTCACCATTCCTGCCACCAACAGCTCGAGAACCGTTCTACCAATTCAAAGCAAATCAAACCGGCATGTTCAACAGTCCACCGCCAGATCGGTGAGTTTTACTGTTTCTAGGAGTTTTTTTTTTCGAGGTTCGTGACCATGTAAACGTTCTTCCTTGCAGGTGGGAGGACTGCGTAACGCTGTCAGTCATAATGATGGATATGCCTGTAGGAAAGTTGTTCGTCGAGCATTTCTTCGAGCGGGAACGTGCCATGGCGAAGGTGGGTTGTATTTTTTTGGATATTTCGAGAGGAAAACGTTCCACATGAATCCAAAAATAACGTGACATGAAGAATCCGGTGTTTATTCCGTAGACTCCTTCAGAAGAGACTGGTTACGTTGTTTTCGAAAACGCAGCTAATTACGCCATATGATGCTACCCTCAGAATAGGACCAAAAAAAGTTCCGGGCCAGAATTCACGAATATGTAACCACGCTAGATCTGGTCAGCAAACCAACTTGTGCCGTCTTACGTCACTCAACACTACATGGTCCATAGAGTAACCAAACCCTGGTTGGTTTGCGAGATTAGCGCTTCATAAATCTCAGCCCTGGTTCCAGATGCATTATCAAGATTACCCAAATGGTAGTCGTGTCAACGTACCCAGGATTACCTCTCCTTTTTATCTATCTAGTGGCAATCAACATGTTTACCCATATGTGACGTTATCTCCGTCGAGCTACTACCCACGGGTACGAGATCAGCAATTCTTCCAGCGATGTGTCAGGGCTCTGTTGTGAATGCGACAACTGTGTCTGGATGCGTCATTGAGATTACCTAGGGTAGATATGTGAACGTAGCCAAATTTCCTCTTTACCTAACACCCGGCACGGTTACCCACGATTGGCGTTGTCCATACCCAGTTGCTGCCGATGGGTAATAATACTCAGGGGTGCGAGACAGGGACGGACGCAGAAAGTGGGCAGGAGGAGGCGTGGAAAAAATTGGTGTTCCCGCCGTCTTGGGGACCCGGATGGAAAGTGAAATTGATAAAAAATATTAATTATAATAGTAAATATTTACTAAAAATTATTTTGAATTAATAATAAAAATAAACAGTGAAAAATATACAAATACAAAGTTTTCATTTATTTTGTAAAGTGATTCTGAAAATTCGGGGACCCATTCTCGGGGGAGAGCTCCTCCCCCTCTCGCCCCCTCCGTCCGCCACTAGTGTGAGATTACCCAACCTTCAGGTGATGTATCCGGATCGTGAAAACGGATAGTGTAGATGTGCTCCAGTGATGGTTCAAGAAAAACATCGCAGATGAGGTTCATTATGGAAAAAAACAATTCAAAGCCTAAGAAATTTCAAAAAAAAATTATCCTAAAGTTGAAGGTCTAAAAAATCAGTAATGACAATAATGTGTTCCAAATTAAGTGCATAGAAGTAATGGTCGTGGTGGAGGAGGTGGAACGGGGTAAATTTGCGTGATGTTGACAAGTTTACCCCGGGTAATCTCGATGATGCATGCATCCTCAGGAATACAACCAAAGCTAGCCTTATAATGGCTCTCAAAAACACAAATCCTATCATCTTCTCCTTCTGAGCCTCAGTATTCCAGATGCACGAATTGACCGGTTTCCTGAAAGGAGAGTTCATCAAGCAGCTTCGTGTTCTGGATTGGATGGATGAGTCGACTCGGCGGCGAGCCGTTGAGAAAGCGGGCATGATCGAGTACAAAAACGGTTTCCCGGATGTGTTGTTCAATGACACTTGGATGGATGAACACTGGGGAATAGTGGGATTACCAGTTTTAACTAGATTCAGTTCGTTTTCATGACGAAATGTATGAACTTTTGCAGCTCATCAAACCGAAGGAATATCTGCTGCACCTCACTATTCGAATAAAATTGGCTCGATACGCTGAAGAACTGATGCGACTTGATCAGCCACTCGACAGGTGAATCTTACCCGTGGTCCAGATAAAAAATCTGAAATTTTACGAATGGAGAACTCCAGAACAACAAAAAAATTAGATACCTTACATTAGATGCATCAGACAATTAAAAATAAAAATTAGATAATTAGATAAGTTAGATAGATGATTACATTAAAAATTAAATAAGATACATAGGTATAAATAGATATAGAATAGATATAAATAGATATAAAACTAGATAAGTTCCGCTTTGAAAAAATCTGAGAGTATTTGTGATCCCAAACGTGGGATATGACTCCTTTTTTGGCTCATTTTTTCATTTTCTCCAATAGTAAGCCTTCAAAAATTCTTTAAAAATGAATGAAATAAAATAACAATAATTGCATCAAAATATTATGGGGTGTATATTATCGTGAGGGAAAACGAGGGCGGAGTCTTCCCGTCCTTTACGATCAACTCGTCCCGGTCGCATTCAAATTTTGCATAGTCATGTATAACGGAATCGCGCGCGAAGGTAGCGAGTCAACCATAATGGGCGGGAGTAGGATTTGAACGAACCAATCGCAAGACAGTGCCACGCCCCATTTTCCCTCACGATGATACACACCCAATATTACGAGATTCAGGTCAATGTGGTACCAGAGCCCAGCCCAGGTCGACGCCTACTATGCGCCGAACAACAACGAAATGAGTTAGTTTACTTCTATTTTTGAGCTGACCTAATTTAGAAATCATCTCCCTCATCTCTTCCTTCTTATACCCATCCTCGCGAGCTTTCTCTCATTCTTCTATCATTTTTGTCGCCAATCCTACAGCTCCTCCTATTCTTAACATTTCCATAGATCTGCAGAAACATAGGACTCTCTCTCTCTCTCTGCTCGAAAGATTTGGTATAACTTTACCTGAAATTATCATTTCAGTCTTCCCCGCTGGTATCATGCAATTCCCATTCCTCACTCTTGGAGTACCCAACTATATCACGTACGGTATGGTTGGAGCTGTGATCGGACACGAAGTTTCTCATGCGTTTGACGATCAAGGTTCGCACTAGGTTTCACTACATTTCATCTCGTTTTCTTACAGTAATCAAAAATTACGGTATCTGGCGTAAAGCAACATATGTCGAAATATGTTTGCTTGAAAAGTAGGGATAATGTCTTCATTCAAGGTGGCCGCTACGATGAATTGGGAAATCTGAACGATTGGTGGGACACGGAAACGGCAGAAAAGTTCACGGAAAAGACGAGGTTTGCAGTGTTTCAGATTCTTTCCATACGTTTTCATTGGGAAGAGCATAAATTTCAACAAAAAAAATTCATAATATATTTCTTGAAATTTAAAACTTGGATTGAAAGGAGAGACTTCCTGAAAAGGGGTCGACAAATTTCTCAGAATTACTTTAAGGAATTTCTATCTCTATTCACTCATCTTTGTACTAGTCCATATTTGCTTTTGAATATTTAAACTTAAATTTTCGACCCTGACATTCTGCAACTGCCACTAATAAGTACGTTTTTATAATGGGTAGGTCATAATTATCCGGACGCGTTTTGACGCAGGAACAAACACAGATCAACAGGAACAATTCCGGAAAAGGTCAACCGGAACAATTCTGGAAAACGACATTCCATTTCCGAAGTGACTTATAGAAGCTGTTTTGACCCATACTCTACCCTTGAATTGGTGGAATGCAGTATAAACACAGTTTTCTATCCAATTCCAAATGTCATACCCTCAATAGCTATATTTAAGGTGTTTCGTCCGACAATACGGTTCAGTCAAAGTAGCGGAAGCAGGAATTCATCTCAATGGTCAACTCAGTCTTGGCGAGAACATCGCGGATAATGGAGGAGTGAAAACTGCTTTTAATGTGAGTTATCCTCTGGAGATGAACCAGAAAATGTTTTGTATGAATCCATAAGACTTTAGGCCTACAAAGCTTGGCGTGCAAACACATCCGAAGAGGAGCCGGCTCTGCCTGGTTTTCAAAACTTCACCAGTGAACAGATGTTCTTCCTCGCTTATGCAAATGTGAGTTTTGATTTTTTTTCTTTTTTTCTGGAAATCATGTGGACCTAATGAATCCTATAGAATAAGTTGCTCTTTATAAAACCTAGCCCCGACAACCATACGGAGTTGTTTAATTACTGAATCTACATAGTACTACCCCAAAAGACACAATCGAGGGCACGTACAGCAATAGCGCAATTCATGCCAATTGCTTGCGTCAGTCGCGCGTCAAACGCACGCATTCATTTTTTCATCAGGACTTTCCATGAAGACCAGTCAACGCTGCATTTCACCAGAAATAAGAATGAGTCGGCCGCGAATGGGTCTGGTCTCCATCTGGGCCTGAATGCATCATTGAAATTATCCAGGGTAAGCGTGTTGGCATTCTTGTTAACAATGAGTAAATTTGGGGGCGTTAATACATCTACCCTGGGTAATCTCAATGTGAGTCCTCCGCGAATGGGTCTGAACTCCATCTTGACCTGCAATCGTCATTGAAATTACCCAGGGTGAACGTTTTAGCGTCCATGTTAACAATGACTAAATTTGGGAGTGTTAACACACTTACCCTGGGTAATCTCGATTATCATGCGGCCTCTGATCTGCGTTAGGGCTGAAATCGGACCTACACCTCATCATACAAGCCCACGCACGCCGAACGCACGTTAGTATAGTATAAATAGCTAAATAGTATAAAAATAGTATTTAAAATAAATAGTATTTAAAAATGGAAACGAAAAATAGCTAGTATGAATATCTTCAATAAAGGTGACCTACTCTGGGTATTTTTTCAACATTTGTATGGAGGAGATGGAAACTTGTTTATCGCAGAGTTGCATGCATCATTGAGATTACCCAGGGTGAGCACGCTACGGCTACCAAACTTACCCATCTTCAACACGGACGTCAATACAGTTACCCCGGGTAGTCTCAATGATGCATCCAGGAGCAGTTCTTCACTGAGATTTTGTAACAAATTTTTTACGTGTCCATTTGCATCACATATTTGCAGGCTACTGTCTTTTCCAAACCCGCAAAGCGGTTACGACCGTTCTCAAACAACGCATTTACCGACCAGGGTATTATGCTGTTAGTTTTACCCATCTGTATTTCCTCAAGATGGTCCCCAATATTGCAATTCCTATGTTCTTTCGCCTGTTCCTAAGAACGAGTTTCCTAACCATGTTCCAGAGTCAAGTCGCTACTTTTTTAACTAGGCGACGAGGAATGTGGCTCTTTTTTGCTTAGAAGCGATGTTCGCGAGACTCTTAGGGAAGTCGCTCGACCTCTGTAATGCGCAACAGGTTTAGTTTGTTTGTACTGAGTGGAGTTACATCTTAAGCGTTCAAACAGCAATTGGCCTTGACCTAAAGCTAAAGTCATTCCCACGTCACTTGTTACATTGAGGTTTCATGCCTGTTCTACATAAGTAATGTAAAAATTCTCCGGTAGATACTAGACCTCGTCTGTGAAGTTTCCAAGCCTAGCCTTCTGGGCTATACAATTCATGAGCACAACCGACTAGGTTAGCAAACCAGCCTTAACTTTACTAGCATGACGTGGTCTACACGATAACCATCCACGGTTCTAATCGTAAGAATTGAACCAATTTGTACGAAACAAGCTAATGCATAGTCTCCTTAAGTGTTCCCTATGTTCTACTCCACTTCTTAGGCGGAATTCGGTTGAGAACGAGTTTCACTTGTACGCTGAACTTGCGTCAAAGACATCACGATCACTTCGACACGTACGCGTTTATCAGTGTCAGAGCGGAGAACAATTTCTACGGTAGAAAAAACTCGCAGTAGTAGATGAAAGCGCACAGGATTCCCCGTACCATGAGAATCGTTAGCCTGGGATTGCTCCAAAGAGTGGGGATTGAGGAAAGCAAAATCTTCTCACAAAAGGCATTTCTTCACGAATAGAACAGGGCTTGAGTATGCTGAACGTCTTAAACTAGAAAGATTTTAATATTGGTTGCTTATCCATTTGTGGTAATCCTTGATACCACCACCAATGTCATGGCTGTCAATTCTGCTTCTTGTGCCTTCAAACGTGTATCGCGATAATGTCACATTGACTGTGTTTGTGTTCGCCTTTTTTGGTTTTTTTTTTGGTTTCTATCAACAGTTCATGTGCTTTGCACGTGCAATAAAATGCTAAAATGATTGTGGAACTTCGGAATCGCCTCCTCCCCACCCCCCCCCCCCCCC
>JARK01001399.1:589401-612622 GCA_000688135.1 Ancylostoma ceylanicum | reverse complement strand
CCCCGCCCACTTTCTGCGTCCGCCATTGCAGCAGAGATTAATCTCTTAGATTGACCGGGATTGGCTGTAGAAAACTGGCGATGCAAAAGAAAGTTCATTCCTTACATGATCATGTTCGCTCGAATATTCCGGCCAAGCGTTGGCAAAAATTTCAATATCCTCAATGGACGAATCTTCTCAGTCCAGAATATTCCCCAGACCCGATCACGACTGGCTGCCACCCTATTTAAGGCCCTGATTATCATCTTTGCAACGTAAAACTCGAATAGCAAGGTCAGCATGAAAATGAGAGACCAAATTCCAACGGCGGACGTGCACTGGTCGTAGACAGAAAAGACAACAATTCACTGACGAAATTTGTTTTTATTCGGATGTGTTGCAAGTGTCGCAAACTTTCTGACCAATTAGAGGACAGCTCTGCGGAAACAATTTGGAACCTGCAGAGATTGTGGCGCTCATATGCTGACAAAAGGGCAATTTATACTGGATGCGTGCGAGTGACGCGCGTGCGTCTACATGATGAAGAATAGGGACTAGTCGCATCGCAGTCGCAGCTCAGTCGCACGCGTTTACGGCCTTGCGATGGCCGCGCGTTCTTTTCATCGAGAATTTCATGCCGCGTTGACCGGTCTTCATAGAAAATCTTTCGCAAATGGATGCTTGCGTCTGATAAGTCGCATCTGGTATAAATTGCCCTAAACCCGTCAGCAAGCGATATTATGCATCACAGAAAACCTTATCACTATATTCAATGCTTGGCACCAGCGCTGTGCGTTATTAACGTGACAAATTAACGAATTAACGCGTATAGACCGTTAGTCTTGAATTTAGAATTTCTGTAACGCACAGGCCTGGTTGGCACCCGAACCCACTAGGGAAAATCTATGAAAGCAAAGCTCGAATGATTAATCTGCAGTGATAGTGAAAAAATCCGAAACCCACATAAACGTCTTAAAGATGGATGGAACCTAAAATGAAAAAAAATTGCTAACAAATGGACAAACCATCGCCGCTGTTTCTGGAAGAAGACAAATCGTTATCCACTGCCGCCAAGGCGGATATAATTCTGTTGAAACGGCAAGTTTTTAGACGCAGTCACAAATCAGGACTTTCCGCTACATCCGGAAATTTGTAGATGCTGAGAAACATTGTTTTTAGGCAATTTCGCAAGCAATGTTTATTTCGTAAAATGTGTGGGTTCACATTTTTTGTGAAGCAGCATTTTTTAATCAAATTCAAGCTTAAAAAAAAATATGGAAATTTTGTAGAAATAAAAGCTAATCGGTAGATCTCTTGCGGAAATTTGCGTAAATTTTTGATTGCTGAAAAGCAAATCGTCTCTAATTTGATGTGCGTGTAGGATGTCATATTTTGATCTCCGAAATGAGATATCAGGAGAAGTCCTTGCCATTTTTTTGCAACAATTTGTGTGTGTGTGTGTTGTTGAGAGACTTCCAATTTTCTCACAATTCTTGCGATCTAAGACTCAGCACATGGTTGGCCCTCACTAAAGCCAGCCTGCTTTGACTTCACCGAAACTGCAAAAATTGCTAGCTTTTCGATTTCTAAGCAGCGTATATGAAAAAACAGGCAGCGCTGATTTTACTATGTGATTTTCGTTTCGAACGGACTACAATGAAAAGAATTGCAGTGGACTTCAAACTGTCGTAGACAAGGGGCGGGACCGCGGCGCGGGCACTATGGTCGTCTGCTGCACTGAGGCAGCGGGTCTGCTGGGCAGAGACACGGAGGAAAACTGATACGTCGTGATCTCCCGCTGCCTCGGGAGGTGCAGCAGACAACCAGAGTGCCCGCGCCGCGGTCTCGCCCCTTGTCTACGACCGTTTGGAGTTCACTGCATGCTGATGCAGCGCTTCCGACGGGACATCTCATCGCTTTTATTTTGCAGGTTTTAAGGCGGCACCAACGGGATTATATGGCATAGACTCGGAAGAATTGGCGTATTGCAGGTCCGGAATTCATGAAACGTTAACCAGGCAAACTAAAGTTGGTTAGCTTAATTAGTAACCCCACATTCTACGTAGTGTTAAGAGACGCAGGACGTGAAAGTTGATTAGATCTTGTTGAAGGCAATGCCTCAGCTCAGAATAGACTTCGAGAATTCGCCATGAGAATGATTTGCAGCCGACACTTAACACATTTCGATATTTTTCGGCTAGTTCCACCCGATATTTTGAAAAAATATTGCCAGAATTTGGCATAGGGAGAGGGTTACTTGAGGAACTGAACACAAATCTCTTATCCGTTTTATACAACAATTTACTGTAGATACGGCATCTCAAAGTATTCACTCAAATTTTGAGTGAAATTGTTTATTTAGGCGCTGATCACAGTTGCCAACACTGTTTTGTACACCACCCTCGTTTTCTCCCTAAACCTGGCATTTTCTCTACTTTTCTTACCGAATCCCTACAAAATTGGAGTTGCTCTGCAAAATGGGTAACCTCCTCGTGTGTGATATACCATCTCTACAGTGTACCTACCATATCCGAACAAAAGCAGAATTACGGTACCCAACGGATGTGCTATTCGTGTTCAGCCCCTCAAATGACCCTCCTGGGCAAGGACTGACGGGAAACTTCACTTCGAAACTTTGGGCAAAACTAGTCGAATAGTGCCTGATTCTGCAGGGAACGTCAATCACGACTGCTACTCCCGCGAACTGGTGCCGCATCATCCTCGTTTTTAGAGTTTGAGATGACCGCGCTATAACAACTACCACAGAACAACTACCACAAAAATACGTTTGCTGACTTAGGCTTCGAAAAGCAGATTACATCTTCATTTCGATCGGATACATGGTATAATATGTAGACAATGAGAACATACAGCACACACACTACAATGCACTTCACAAAACTGCACTAGTAAAGCTACAGTATGTAGTAACCTCAAAATAAAACTACTCATAAACTTTTGACTGAGAAGCAAGGGTGAGAGCTATCACTTTACAAATTGATTGAGTTTACGTCGCCATTCCGCAATATCGCCACGGAGTTGCTTCACTTGTTGCTTCAAAATGCTGTTGTGACATAGAAGCTGTTCCAGCTCTCTGAAAACAGATTTTGCTTCTGTGTTTTTCTTCTCTCACTCAAAAACAACAAACCTTCTGCGTTCCCGTTGCTCCATACGTTTCCTTTCCCTATAGCGGAACGCAGCCTCTCGGTTCAACGAGCGGCGATGGTTGGTCCCTTCATCGCTTGGTGGCTAAAAGATATATTGGTTAGGAGCTGTTGCTAAGCATTAACTCTATTAAAATCGACACCTTCATCTTCACTCCACGACGCTTGATAACTCTGTCTGGACTGCTATCTCTTGTTGAAGAACTGCTACATGATGAAGCGATGCCCTTCTTGCGATCCAAACCCCCGTAGTTATGGATAGAGGGGATCCAAGTGAGAGGACCAGATGGAGGGACTACGGGAATGTCAGCACAGGGCACAACAGCATCCTAAATTTAGTATTACAAGCACTCAAATTCTAACCTTTCTATTCAATTTTTTCCATACTAGCCACGAAATCTCACCATAGGTGGCACCTTGGATTCTGGCTCACAAGAAATCATAACTTCATCACGCTGTTGTACCGGAGTGCTGCAACCATCCGATAACTGGACCTTCTCATCTTCGTCAATGAGAGGCGACAGATCAGCTTCCCAATCATTGCTGAGGTAATGATTCCAAGCCTGTAAACTGATCACATTGGCCAAGACTTCCCCTAGGAGAACTTAGCGAAATACCTTCCAGTCGATTATTGCAGCTGTTCGATCAAGGATATCTTCTGCACTGCCCGGCGAAGTAGTACTGGGATAGTCTGTAGTACTTCCCGGACTAACAGCCTACAACAGAAGAGTAATGCAATTTTCTGTGGATGCCTAAAAGTAAGTAAACATACTGCAACGTCCAATGGGCCAAGCTCTTGCATCCAATCCAGGCCATCCAGAAAGGCATTCCAATCGCCTGCACTATCTGAAAGAAGCACCACCTCAGAACCCCGTTTCTAAATTGTATTATGAGCAGTTGTTGTGCAAGAACCAACCAGGACATACGGAATCGTCAAAAGATGTGCTGTTTTTCAGAAGGTCTAATTCTGAAAGCTCAGCCAGAAATTCTTCATGCTCATGATGACCTATGAATGGATCTGACCAGGAGTTCGCACTGAAATGGTGGCATTCAAAGTTTTTTTCTACGAAAGAAGTAATAAAAGGTGAAAAACCCGTACCTCCTCTCCCTCGAACCATCGAAGGAATCACATCGCACAAATTGGTCAAGCTTGGCGACAGGCTTAGGAGCGGTCGGGTGCTCCCTTAGAAGGGAGCATCCGTTTACGAACTGGGCGCTCATGGTACTCATTCTGCTTATTCGTGACAACATTCTGCCTCAGGGCTTTGAACGGCGATATCTTGGGAGCGGTCATTTTCTGAAATTATGTACTCGATAAAACTTCAACATGTATTTGCAACACATATTTAATTGCAAAGGTTAGAATGCTCCCATCCATTGCTTCATCCTAAAGATTAAAAGTACAGCCCCACGTCAACAATCGTCTTCGAGATTTGTAAAAATTGAAATCTCCATGCACTACCGAGAGCCTCATTTCTTGAACTAGAAAATCAGAGAACCTCATTTCTTGAAGCCTTTTCGCCACGTCGCGAAGCATCTGCGCTGGTTGCTGGTTTTTTTTTTTTTTGGTCTTTGACATGATAAGATGTGCTTGGTGGAGTTTATGGTTTTTTCTTCAGAGCTCTAAATGTATCATCAGAATCCACTTATCAAGTGGGGTCCAAATGTTTATCTATGAATCTGTTAATCTGTATATATAAAAGTGAAAGTTTGTATGTGTGTGTATGTATGCACAGTCCTTGTCGAAAAGGTAGGCGGATTGCGGATTGCGCGTGCGGTTTCTTAGCGTCGCGGCTGCAGAATCGCTGCGAGACCTACTCAATCCTCTCACTTGGCGCATGCTCTCTCAGCATCCCTCGTTCAGGTTCCGCCGCGATGGGTGCAGTAGCGCAATCCAACTACCTTTTGCGAAGGAGTGTAATGAATAGAAATCGCGGAGAGTTAACCGATCCGGGCCAAACTTTGCATGCAGGTCTAGTAACTCATAATGAAGATAACGTTAGACTCTGACTCTATTACGTATACAAAGGTCACATGCAAGTTATAGGAAACTTCAATTATGAGTGCACCGCAGCAGCTCCACATCACTGATTAACCCAAGTTGATGTGTGCCGATCTGGACGTTAATCCTGAGTGGTTGACGCGTATCAATGTACAGTCCTTCTCAAAAAGATAGACGGATTGCGCGTCTGCACCATCGCGGCGGGGCCCGAACGAGGGATGCGGAGAGAGCATGCACTTAGTGAGAAGGTCGAGTAAGGTCCCACCGTGATGGTGCAGTCGCAACACTAAGAAACCGCACGCGCAATCCGTCTATCTTTTTGAGAAGGACTGTAGGTTAACGGGTGCTGTTGAATTGCTGCGGTGCAATGATGGTTGACGTTCCCAGTATGTACTGAATTAAAACACGGAATAATAGGGGAAACCCTTTTAACTGTGTCAATGTATTGATTTCACAGATACTCGAAGGGAGGAACCAGACTGCAAAGCTGATCAAAAAGTCACCACTGGACGAAATGACTACGACATCCACGTTCAGGATCTTCAACAACCTCCAATCAAGTTTTCGAAAGAAAATAGATTGTGGGTCTCGCGTCAACAGCAACGTGAACATTAATAGTGGACTTTGTCCCATGGAATCTCAGAAACGATGATTTCCCTTTTGTATGAGTCATCAACGATGAACTGCATGATTTCATCTAACCACTGCACCAGATCATTAAACTTTGTCAAGAATGTCTTTTTTCTACAAATACGTGCATATCGGTAAGCGCCAATTCACGAAAGAATGCGAATAATGAGTTTTGCAAACTCGCTTATTTTGCTACAAAAAACACATGAAGACCATTGTGCTCGTATATAACGTCTTCTTTGTAAGAATACGTGAGAATCACAATCATGACGTAAGAATACGTGCGTATCGGTAAGCGCCTGGGCACTTTTTCGACCTGATCAGCGGGAAAAACTTCAAAATCATGGTTTCCACGCAAATTTTGCCTGCGGAGGTTCTTCGATGCGGTGAAGACGAAAACCACACCCATTTTCCACCTTGACCCTGTATTTGTATGGCTGTAGATATACAGAAGAAACGATATCGCGAGGAATCTTTTGAAACTATCACAGTGACACTGTTTGATAAATGCGCTTAGTAGCGGAACCCCAGCAGCGCAGTATGTCGAGTACTAAGCCTGGCGCCATCTCCCCTAGTTGCTGCCATTCTCCGCTCAACTGCTGCTCAAGGGAGGAAGGGATGAGTAGCAATCGAGACGAAAATGGCAGCAACTGAGAGATACCGCTAGGCTTTGTACTTGACGTATTACGCTGCTTGGGCGACGTTTCTTTTGCGTATTTGTCATAGAAGTTGCGGGCAGGAAGTATGGAGCACAGGATTTCCTTACTTCCATACAAGGCTGTAGATTCTGTGAAAGCCAGCGCGGCGCGTTTGAAGCACCCAATAAATAGTGACGTTGTCTCGCACCTTCTCGAAAACAAACATAGGGCGGAATCGATACACATCGAATTCGTTTTAACGTCAGCCGGCAACGCGCACTGTGCTGCTACGCAGAATCCACGTGTCAAGAAATCGACAAATGTGGATCTCAGACCGGTCTTGGTGTTACACCTTCAAGGATCTGTTTCTAAGAAAAAATGGGATAAAGACGTAGTTACCATTTTGGGAAAGCTCGCCGACACCGTAACAGCACAAAAGGCTATTATGTGAGGGTCTTTTCTTCAAAATACACGTAAAGTATCAAGCCCAGTTAGTAGACGTTTGTACGATGATTACCTTGGACCATTTCAATAGGAACATTGAAACTAACGGCGAAACCCCATGAGACGTCGCGAAGAAGGGAGATCGTTCTCAATACTTCAATCCCAATCAAGGCGAAGTAATGGGGAATTCCTAGCTATACGTTCTCAATTCTTCTATCCCAACCAGGCGAACTAATGGGGAATTCCTAGTTATATCGTCGCACGAGCTCCCTCCAGATTTCTGGGCTGAAATTTATGAAAAACTTAACCTTGCAAACCGACGCTGGCAAGCGTAATTGGTTATCTCATTGACTAGGTAACGTTGGGAGACGCAGGACGCAAAAGTTAGTTTGCTACGCTGGTTTCGCATGGTTTTTTGTTCATGAATCCTAGCTCTGAATGACTGGCAGCAGTTAGGTAATCCCAAACCCTACATGCTGTTTCTGTCCCTCCAAACTTCACTTATTCCGAAATTTCTTGATTTGCGACGTTTCGCTCATCCCTGATTACGACTGCATAAGTGCAATTTATACTGGATGCGTGCTAATGACGCGCGTGCGACTATATGATGAAGAATAGATGACAGTCGCATCGCAGTCGCAGCTCAGTCGCACGCGTTTACGGCCCTGCGCGCGTTCTCTTCATTGAGAAATTCATGCCGCGTAACCGGTCTTCATGGGAAATCTTCCGCAAATGGATGCGTGCGTCTGAAAGTCGCACGCAGGTCGCACCTAGTATAAACTTCCCTGCAGCTGACGTAGCGCATTTCCAATAGTGATAATCAGCTTCGTATAGTGTACAGTGGGCGTCAATGGCGGTGACCCGTCTGCGGCCTCGAAAAGCACGCGGCGCGACCGCACCGCTCACGCTAGAATAGTCGCCGCAGTGGATTATCTGGGTTTTCTTGATAGTTGTTTATCATATTTGATGATAGCTAACAAGAACTAACTGACTATCAAGAAAACCCCATAATTTGATGTCTCGGAAAGCGTTCTCGCTCGAGCGGCGCGGTCGCGCCGTGTTCTGTTCGAGGTCGCAGACGGGTCACCGCCATTGACGCCCACTGTACGGTTTTCTTCCTGACCACTACTACAACCCAGTCAAGGTTTCTCTTGCCACCACTAGTTCCATCTCACGAATGTTACCAACAGACTGCAAATAACTCACGTCTGAAGCGTTCGAAGTACTGCACGCAAACTCCAGAAACTTAGAAATCAGCGAAGAACATTATCGCTGACAACTAAAGAGACGGGAAGGAATGGAAATGGTTGCGAAAGTGCTGGGATCGATACCCGCCTCGCGAGGATTACGGTAGAACCGGTTTCGTTCCACTCGGGACCTTATGCGCTGTGAATTTCGTCATCCTATAGGAGACATTGTTCACAGTGAAAATGTTGGCATTGCCATTGCCAAATTTTCCAGTTCTGGTTATAAATGCGGGGATTTCCCAGCTCAGCTCGTCTCCTATATGCCCATTCCAGTTTTTAGTCGTGATCCATGGGATGCATTGTGTAAAAGACGTAAATGCAGCTAAAATAAACCGAGAAAGAAGAGAATTTCTTGGATTTGCCGTTCGCATCACGCTCTATCAACTGATTTCTGCAAATGGAACGGCAACTGAATTTCAAAGCTGTAGTTAGATAAGACTGGCGCTCACTTCGCCGTGTCATCTTCAACTACTTGGCAATTTCTTCTAATTTTCAGATATATTTCAATGTAAACTTAATTTTACATATAGCGATACCATCTTCCTGTTTGTTGCAATAATGTACAGCGTTGTTTGGCTCTGTCGAGGGATTCCCAGATGCGCCTAATACAATGTCGGTGACTTCCTGAGAGGGATAAGGCGTTTGGCGGTCCAGAACGTGAATATAGCAATTTGCCACTTTCAGGCCTGTGAAGAGGATGTTTCCGTCGAAACGTCAGGCCTTCAAAAATAAAAACTTCCACCTACCAACCTGATCGGCGCAGAAGCAAAGTATCAAGCACAACGTTGTGTTAGCCATCGCGAAATTCGGATTCTATGACTGCGGAATCGCGGCGGGACCTGGACGAGGGAGAGAGCACGCTCCAAGTGAGAGAGTCGAGTAGGTCCTGCCGCGATTCTGCAGCCGCAACATTATGAAACCGCACGCGCAATCCGTCTATTTTTTTTTTTTTTACAAGGACTGTACATAGTTGCTAATAGCTTGCTTTTTGGCTGCTATTCGATTGTTAGCCAGTTTCTATGGAGCAATCGAATAGCAACCCGGCAGCAAGTGAATGGCAACCGAACATCAACGATATGGGAACTAAATAGCATCCTAACATTGCCCATTCTACGGATTGGAGCACAGATGACATGCCACTTCAGTCCCTGATGCATCTAACCCTTCGCCTCCCCCCCCCCCTGCCCTTTCAGCATATCAAAGAGACCAAAGTGAAGGCGCATTAGTGCAGTGAACTTAAAACATAGGTTGAAAGGCTGTATTCCTAGCAAATTTGGATAGTTCATTAGACCATCTCTTGTTCTTCACTTCTTTGAAGGAGCTCCTTTCCTGCTACCAGCAAAAGGGGTATGAATTTGGCTGTTTGAGTCGTTACGGCGACTTGGATGACTGTGGCTGCTTCAATTTCTTGCTTCACGAGGAGTGTTCAGTGGTGAAGACCCGCTCATATGCGTTACATCGCACGCAACGTAGCCCTCTGATTGTCTGCGCGTCCACACATTTCGTTAATTCTTCTGTACTTCGTTGCCTTTCGTACACGTCTTACACGCACATACGCACACAATCTTCTTGTACAATTCGAATAACCACAAGGGCAATCCAGGATGTTCCAGGTTCGCGCTCATCTCCCTCCATTCCATGTCGCTTGCTCTTAGGTAAACATAAGATGCTCGGACAGTAGACTAACGAGTAAACATCTATGAACTTGTATGGGTTCCTTTTGCGAGATTGAATATCGATTTTTGCTTGAATCACTGTCCGAGAATCATTGTTGTTAGTCAAATTTACCAAAATAAGCAAGCCCAATGCTAAACGGAGGTAGCTATGAGGTGCGTTGCTCTCTTTCAGAGTTTCTATATCTATGGCTTTCATCCACGATATCCAGCTGTGCTTTCAGGACGAACCTGATGAGTTCGACGACTACACAGATGAGGGTAGTGAACGATACCGCAGTCGAAGTAGGGATCGTGATAGAAAACATCGTCATCGTCATGGCTCAGGGGTTTGTGTGATTGTTACCTTCAGTCACAGCCGTTTTCTATATGTTTTACTCGAACAGAGGGAATTTTTGCGAGAGGGGCGCAGTAACAGTACTTGTGTTCGTGCAAGGACCAACTCTCTAAGTGCCGTGGGTCACGAGAGCCGGGGTGGATGCGCCCGAGAAGGCATGGGCGAAATTTTGGACTGATCTTACCTCGTCAGATCTTCGACATGTCGTTATTCTCTTGTTTCCTACTTCCGAAACTTGACATTTGAATTCGGTCAATCCCGGAACTGTAGATCTGCTTTGATATCGATCGTCTGGTCAAAGGAGGAACACAAAAGTACATATAGGTTTCGACGTACCCAAACGTTATTCTAGCCCACTCCAAAGCTTCAAGAGGGAGCCAATTTCCAAATGAGGTAACCTAGCGAACGCACGATGATTTAGCGGCGCGCATCCGTAGGGTATCTCATGTCCAGTGGGCACATATCCTCAGGAGCCGGGAGACATATCCCGCCTCCATGGGTCAAACAAGGTCACATAGATACCAGTCCTATCATTGTGTGTTCAACACTTGTAATGACTGCCTTTCAGCGCCATCGTCATCGTCGCAAACGGTCGCATTCAAGAAGCAGAAGCCGAGAGAGGATGTCTGGCAAAGTTCACATCAATCCCAATTTCACACCGTGAGTTCCTTCCATCAGTTAGTACTGAGCTCTCGCACGGGCCCGATATAATGGAATGGAAATTTTGTTTAACATATTGTGCAAAAACTTAGCCGAAAATTTCTGAAATTTCAAGGGCCGCAGCGGTGGGATATGTAGTGTTGGTTTCCTCCGTTCTGTGTTTGTTATATCCTTTTTCGGAAGGAGATGGTGTTAATGGTACTTGGAATTTAATCGAGTATCGACTTATTTTGCAAGCCATATCTGTTAGTGAAGAATCGAGCTTTGTTTGCCTTTTGATTTCTATTAAAAGCGGCTCATTTAAGGCTTCGGAAGTGTTCAGTGTGTGGTAGAATACCTTTTGTCCACATTCACCATTCGCAGTGGTCCATTGCTGCAGTTTTCTGGGTCTTTGCCAGAGGAACATCAAAGAATGCGGTTTATTGAAAGGTAATTTCCACCATAGGGCCCTTGATGTGGTAGAGGTCGCGGTGAGCCTCGTTTGGAATAAGGTACATGAACAGATACAGAGTATCTGAAACGACGACGCTGCTTACGCGGGCACGGATCCAGTGGCGGTGCGGCTGTGGCTTTGGATGTTTCGAATAAAACTAACCAAAGAGCTCACCTGATGGAATGGTCATGGTAGTAAAGGTAAAGCGGTGGAAGGGATTGTAATCCTCTTATATACTAAAAAAATAGAACCAATTACAACAGCGAAGGCTTATAAAATTGGTGTATGCTGCCAAATCCACCGTGCCGCCTATCCCATTGTTTCGGAAGGACTGTATGGCCTTCCCTGCTGTGCAAAACGAGCAGATGCAGGCCTACAAGAAATTCGCAATATGGCCTCTTTTGTCTTCCTCCGGTTTTAACGCGTAACTCTGTCTTGATTCCAATATTTAGTGCTCGCACTAAGCCGCTGTGTGCTCAAGCAACAGCTCTGTAACATACTAGTGGGAATTTGTGCAATTTTCTATGAAAAACATTATTTACCGCATACTAGATAGTGAACCAGATAAATGTTACCAATACTAGCCAGCACATGACCGACCTGGCTCCTTCCTATTTTGGGATATTTCGGCTACTGCAGCGACGTCATTCTAGTAAGCACGAAATCGTACATCTCCACATACCCTGACAGATGTTCATACCAGTATACATTTTCACATTGAGAGGTTTTTCATTGGGATCAGCTGAAATGGTATCGCGAAGTCATTGTTGCTAGAATAGCCATCGTTGATCAAAAATTCAATTATATATAGGTTGTAGGGAAAGTTCTCGCGGTTTTTGAGACATTATATTTTATTGACTTTTCAAGAATAGGAAAACACATTAAGAAGTGAATCAATCATCACCACGTACTACCACTCTTTGCTATTTTATGGGTAGCGTTTGGATGCCATCGGCATAGAACTGCGCTGGTATTGACTCGAAAAACTTGCTCAACCAGCGATCCAAGTCATCTTCATCATCGCGCGCTTTTCCTTGCGAGGCGTTAGAGAGAGCCAGGAGAAGTTGGTAATCTCTTGGCACAAGATCGGGCCTGTACGGTGGTGAAGCCAGCACTTCCCATTCGAAGTCGTGCAGCTTCTGGGGAATCACTCTTGTAGTGAGCGGACGAGAATTATCGTGCAGGAATGAGATCGCGGCGTAATTCGGACCCTTTTCTGCGATTTTTGCAGCTGTTCTTCCCAGCCCCTGACAGTACAGGTCCACCGTGATGGCATTGTAGCGTGGCAGTACCTCGCAGTGTATGATGCCTTTGCAGTCACACCAAGCACTGATCATAACCATCAGAGGGTGATGACCTGCCTTTGACTGCGGCTCATGCTGCTCATCCTTGTCAACCCAAGGTGGACTGTGCTTGATGTTTACATACAGACACGACTTCTTATCCACTGTGAAGATGGACTTCATCCAGTTATTTATGCTTCTGTACGAGGGCAATTCAGTAGCCACCTCGGTACGTCGCTGCAGACCGCGTTCCGTGAAATCATCATCACACACTGTGACAACTTTGGTACTTTTCCCAACTTAGGCAGATGATCGGCAATGATGGCAAAGTGAACGTCCAAGACTTGCGTTCTTCCACACATAGTTTGCCGTGGATCTGAATCTACCAGCTGCCGCAATCGACCATTGTCGACTCCGGATCCGCGTCCCGACTATGTCGAAACATTGAGGTTGAAGTCGCCAGCATGAAAGCGTCTGGACCAATCTTGTGCAGTGCGTTCAGTCACTGCACTGTCCCCAAATACAGGGTTGATACGGCAACTGGATACGGTTGCTAATTACCAGATTTGAGGCCATGTACTGAAGGATCGCAACTGTACCGTTTCGAAAAATCGATCTTTCTGGCAGGGGTTGTGCAGGAGTTTACAGTGAATGATACTAATAAACTTGCACATACCTGACCTCCTTACATATACAGAAGATAGGTCGCTGCAAGGCAACATTGGGTTAAAAAAGGCACACTTCCAAAAACCGCGAGAACTTTCCCTACAACCTAATAATAATTCGCTATTAACTACATCAGTTATGATCATGGATTTTAAAGGAAGTACGTGGCAGTCCCACATTCTTCGATTCTCACTACAGCTATTTAAAAACTATAAGGGGAGTGAAATAAGAAAATTCCACATTCTGCACCAATCTCTCCAGGAAGTCTTTTGCCCTGCTTCTATTTCCCTGTTTTCGATATGGCTGTCTTGGTTGAGGGCTGCCCTAAATGACCACATGTGCATTTCTTTATGCCTTTCTCTGGCATGCTTTTGTAAACAGATCGTAAAGACAGAAGGGCGTGAGTATTGTCTGGCTGACAGTCCTCCAGAACCTCATTCCTGCTTTTGTGCCTCCATGCGGAAGAAGTTGAGACTGTCTCATTAGGTTCTTCTCATCAGTATATACATACATATATGTCAGTCTTTTGACCTTTTAAATCCAAGATATGCACTAATTTTTCTGCAGCTTCTGCTACTATCTCACAATCAGTCATTTGTGAGCAATCGCCCAGTAAAAATGAACATAAATCTGCTGAAGTCGTGCGCCGGCACCGTAGTTTGATCGCTGTCTATCCTAGTATTTGAATCAATACCTTCCTGGAGACCCACTTGTGCATCTCTGTATATTTTTGTTGTGGGCATCTGGAGGCTAGGACACTGTATAGTGTGGATTCCGTGGTCAACAAGCCTGCATATCAAATTGAAACCGTGTTCAGGACTGTTTTTCTTATCCTAGCTATGTTCAGGACCTTGGGACCAACGGCGTCGTCATTACTTGAGACAAATAACGTCCTCGAAGCTGAAGTTGTTCGTCTGCGAAACGAATTAAGTTGCACAGGAATTCGAATTCGTGCTCTGGAAAATGAGCTAAGGTATAATGTAAGCTGCTTCTTTGATGTAGTCGCCGTGAAGTAGCAACGATTCTTTAGCAATGGGAGCATATTGCGTGGAGGTCTCGAACAGGAATTGTCCGTATCGCAGATGAACTGTCAGAAGTTACAACAAGCAGCTACGAAGAATTCTCAGGTATGTCACATTCTCAGCAAGTTTTTCTTTCTTTTAATTTCGTTCATTTAGTGAGGTCGTAGCTTTTTAGGTAGTTACGTCTCTTCGAACGGAATTAGTGGGAATCCGTAAAGAAAAAGATCGCCTAGTTGAAGTAAGCGGCAGTTGTTTTATTTTTTCTTCTTTCTTCTCCCAAAAAATCCAATCGAAATCTTAACATCTTGGAAGTTTATTTGTTCATTAATTTCAAGTTTCTTTCTTTTGTCTAATTTATTAGACTTGGCCAAGTTACAGAAGGCATCCTTAGCACCAGAATGTTGTGTTGAATGGAGAAAATGATGCTAAATTTGTATTTGCAGCTGTTGAAGCAGACAGAAATGCAGTTGGCTGCAAACTCTGAACAAGTGTCCTTCTTGACAAAGCGAAATGAGACTCTTGGGAAGAAATGCGAGGAATTGGTGGAAAAGAATAAAATCCTGCGCGAAGAGTGAGTGTTCTTTGCATTCTGCTGAAATGAATGCTACTTAAACCGAGGATTTAACGATAAAAAAATTTCTTGTTATTAAGGAGGGATGATGCTGCCCAACTTGCCACTTCGATGAAAAGGGAGGTAGAAAATGTGCAGGCCACGAATGACCTAAGGATGGTGGAGTACAAGTGAGGTTGCCGTATCTTCTGTGTATACCCCCAATTCATTGATTTTTCCTCTCAAATTTTAGAAGAATGGAAAGTGATCTGGCTACAGCTCGTGAAAGGGAACGAATGTGGAAAGTAGAGAAATTGGAGTTGGAGCGAAAACTGTCTGCGAAGGTACTGTACTCTAATCATTTCCCAGTCTTAATCTACCCACATATTGAGGCTTTCACACGCAAAGTTTACAGCTTGGTCTGTTGCAAAACTGTATAGCCTCAGTGCAGTTTGTGGCCGAATTTCAAGTTCAATTGTGACGTAAAAGATTTAATGGAAATTTCAAAAGCGGTGCGAAGTTGTCGAGGTGTTGACTGCAATTTTCTCAACAATGTTCCTTTAATGAGGTCTCTGAAGTCTTCTGTCGCTTTTTTTGTATTTTTCACACGGTCCCACCACTCAGAACTTGCTTCTCGCATGACCTCCTACTTCAAAATCGAGAATATAGGGGGACAAGAAAGCTGTTGTTGTTGCTGTTGTTATGATGCTGCATGATACAGCTCTGAATTTAATGTGTAAGGAGTTGCATTTTCCAGGATTCACTATTGGCCAGCGAGAGGAAGAGAGCGGAAGAACAAAAGAAGCGTGACAAAGCCCAGCTAGAGCAGTTGGAGAAGAAACTGAAAAGCGAGCAACCGGGCTGGGAAGCTCAGCTGGGAGTGGTATGTACCGTTTGCAACCAGAATTCATATTGCTCATTGAATTTTCTGTTCCTTTTGCTTGGGTGGGGAGGGGACTGAATGCTCAATTAACACATTCGCGACCTTACACTTTCGGCATTGGTGCGTCGCGTGGGACACAGGCGGTCCCTTAAGCACGCATTTGTGCTCAACCGGTTGAGCACGCGGTCCCACGCGTCGCACCATGCGTGCTCAACCGGTTGAGCACATTGTCGCGAATGTGTTAAGAATTCTGCACCCAACCGTTACAGGAAGCGGTTTTCCGCGCTGTTGAAGCGGTAAAGAAAGAATTTGGAGGACAGATCCAGGAGCTCCACGAACAGGTCTCATCTCCGATTCCAATATCAAATACCTGGGTTTAATATTGTAATCTCTCTCAGATGCGTCCACTAAAAGAACAGAGTTGTGCCATTGCCACGTACCAGATGACAGCAGGTCGTCCCCCACGGGTGTTAAGTGCACCTCCCTTGCCATCAGCTTGCATTTCTGAAGCATCTACAACGGAAGCAGAGACTCAGCCGAAATCGGAAAAGGAACCACCGAAAAAATCAGATTCTGACAAGAAGAACGTGAGTTTGTATTTGTTCGTGGCGCTTTTTACAAAAAGGGGTTATTTAAGCGAGCAACCTTGATAACAGTCAGCTCAGCTTTCCTAGGAACTAAAGGCAGTGTCTCACCTCGTGTCGCGTGTTGCAGATCTCAACAGATCCTTAGTTTCACCATGCTGATTACAAAAATGTATACAAATAGTCACAAAGTGATGAAAACTTCGTTTCTGGGAGGGTCCAAGGTGTAGATTTCGCGGACCACTTGGGTGGAGTATAGACGTTTGACTCGATATCGAAATGTCGATATCGAGTCAATCGAATAATTCGAGTTTCCTTTCTTTTTCAAATAATCGATACCATGAAAACAAGTTCTTGTGGAGTTGTCTCAAAACTCAACATCACCACTGACTTGAAATTGGATCCGTTCGAACAGTGACCAGTCAAAGAAGGTCGAGTCAATCGAGTCAAATGTCTAGTGGAGTAGTCCGTATGTGCTGGCAGCCCGCCGCGGCTGCAGCGTTGGCTTACTAGTCTTGATGTGTCCGATCGATAAGATCAACAAGATCAGGCTTCACACGTAAATCGCCTCAGCACGGTGTTATCCCCCCTCTCCCTCCACCTCTTCGGACCCCACCACGAAAAACGGGATTAAAGGCAGTTTAAGACAGGTTTTGTATACCGCTGGAATCAGCGTGTTGAGGGGATTCAGAGTCTTCTGATGGCTCAAACACGAAAACGAGGTGGGGCCCTGCCTGTTACAGCTCTATGTCCGCTAAAATCATCAAAGGAAGTTACGCACGGTTGCGAAGGTAAAAATTCATTCCTTACTGACGGGTAATTCACAGTGTGTGACTTATAGAGGTTGTTATCAGGGCCGCAATTTTCGCAGCTTTCAACTCCACTACATTTGTTCTGTGTTTGCTAGTTTTCCATTTTCATGGGAGCATTTCCCTCCTCAAGATCCAATTAGACGATGATTAAGAAGGGTACAAAGAGAAGTTCTTTGTGCAATTCGTAACAGCGTCATGCGATTTATTTACTGCCTCACACTAAGCAGGTTTGTTTGCAAAATAATGTGTTGTTGCCCTTCTCGGGATCCAGCTAGACGCCATAATTTTGGCCAACCGTGGAAATTATGGTGGTTTGACTAGGTACTCCATGGATTCATTTGTTTTCAAATTGTGGTACCAGGAATAGACTATGCTCCTGTAGGTTGAGCCAAACGGATGTCCACTACGCTTGCCACGAATCCACGTCATTATCTTTACCCTGCATGTCATGATCGCATGTTATCTTAAGTTATATGTCTAACATGTCAACTAATGATCTGCTGGTTAGAGGGAACGATATGGAGAGAAAGAGAGAGTGAGTGAGCGTTGCGGATATCCGTACGCCTCAACTCACAAGACTAGCTTGTATATCGAAAAGGTTTATGTCGCCAAACTGCAACAGCTGATTCGATGAGCTAAGCGCTAACATAGTCTAATTGGAACATTTTTAGATCAGACGACAGCGCAAGCAGAAGAAACGTAGATCAAGCCTCGAGTTTCGTAGTCCGAACGTAAATGGGGTTATTCATTTAGATACCATGTATTATGCTGACGAGGACTCGTTAGTCGTTAAAAAGGCTCGGCTATCTGATGTGAAATTTGGTGAATCTGCTAGACGAGCCTTGCTTGAGTCTACACAAAGCCGTCTTCCATCCTTACTCGATGCCCCGTTCTTTTAAAAATTAAACGTATTTTTAGTTTCTATTAGTGTATTGGGAAATGCTTGAGACACCCTAGACCTCAGTCGATTTTCAACAGTTTTTATAAATTAGAAAGATTCGATGCACAGTGTCATGACTACTTGTAATCAACGCTCGGAGAGGGACTCAACGGACGGCACTTGAATTTCGAATGTTCTTGCTGGAAGAAGTCTTCAATCGCCGATTGAGGAAGCTTGAGGTCGACGAGGCGCTGTTTGGCCAGGAAGTCTTCAGAGGACTGGAAGGAGTGGTAGTTGGAGGCGGGGTGGGGTATGGCACCGTGGTGTACCTGAGTTCATCCAGCTGTCGGGTCAGTGTGGAAGCGTGGAGATGCATGCCATATCATCGCGGAAGATGACCACGACATTCGAACGCCTGTTTTGTGGTATGACCCGTGGTACCGACAGCTGTAAATATTGGCCTGTGCCGTCGCGTTGTTGGTCACAGATTTCGAGGATATTCGTCGCCAGAGTCGAGGCCTTGGACCAACGGCTCACGACCTCCAATCAAAAGGCTACTTTCATGTTGTTGACCTTCTTGGTCGTGCTGGTGTCCTGCAGGAGCTCTTACAAGGCTATTGCCCGAATTCATAGACCATCCACAGTCACAACTAGGTAACCACGTTACTATTCATCCATTGTGATTATGGACACTCGAATACTCTTGAACATAAGTCGCGCTTGAAGTAGTATATCAGAGGATTTTTTCGGCCAAGTGTCTCAAACATTTCCCCCACTTTTTTCCGCTCTACGTTAACACGTAGTAGCCACATTACTCATGTCCAATACCTCCCTATATCGACGAGAGCTTCCTTTATCGATGTGAACTCAACGAATTTCTACCTACCATGTTTTGCCTTATGTTTAGAATAATTGATCTCTGTTCTTCGATAACCTATAGCATGTTAAATACAGGTGGAGTCCTGTTCGCAAAATGGCATTCTGCCGACCTTCACCGAACAGGAACTGATTGATGGAGACGATGAAATCATGGCAACAGCTTCTGACCATGATCCTGTACCTATTGATGAGGCAGCGCTTTTAGATGACTGACCGCTTATTCTCTTCAGAGTATTGCATGGGTGGTTAGCTGCTGTCAATAAGTACTTTGTCGTAGCAGCAGTTTTTTTTTCTAGTAATCTGTTACAATGATGTTATTTAGAGCTCTTTCTCTTGTTTTACATGTCTATATCATGTGCACACCGTGCGCTGATGCTCTCGCTCTCGGGTATATTTTGAAGTTTCCATGTTGTTCTCATAGACAAGATTTATGCACATTAATTACATTTGCAAATAAATATATACTATATCGTGTTTTAGCAACTACCTAGGTTAGCGCTCGCCATCGAAGTAAAGAATTTACTGAGAGGAAAAGAGCCCAGCACAATTCTCACAAGATATTTGGCAAATGGGCCTAGACAGCGCGACAGAAACGATTCAAAGACGTTTGAGAACAAAAGATGCCGCGGGCACGTGCAGCACTTACACAAGTTTCCTAATAAACGATGGACGATCAACGATGACGACATGAACGACCGAATTGCATGCGGTGAGGAATGGGTGAACGTTCAAAAAACGTCTCCCAAATGGGTAATGGAAAATCATGCCGCCTTGGCGGGTATCTCAGACACACAAAGTAAAAATATAAAGTAGCACGACACAGACTGCAAAACACATCGGTCATAAATTATGTAATAGAGGGAAGCGCGAAGCGGATGTAAAGAGGCTGACATGACATGAAAACATTACCAGGAAGTGAGTGTCAAGATGTTAAAAAAATTGTTAAAACGCCTATGCGGTACAATTACTTTGATCTGAAAATCTGCTAAAACGACAGCAACGAAATGAAATTCGACGCAAGCGGAGCCTCGCTAATACAAACTGAAACGGCCTATACGAATAACCGATGACAAAGTAAGACAGTGGCGAAATTGTGAACGGGTGAGCCAAGTAATCACAAACCAGCCGAACCAACTGCAACGGGATGAAGGACTGCAGCCTGGAATTATTGCTTCATACATGAATAAATTGCTGTAAATAAATAAATACGTTTTATTGCTAGTCCCGATCGAAAAAATTGCGATCGTAGGTTTACTTGTGTAGCTACGACTATTTTTATTTCTTAGTACTCCCGAAACTTTCTTAGTAATGTTCAAATCAAAGCCTTTGCCAGGAAATACTATATACGCATCTTTCTGGTCGCCAATGGTGGTCTACACCAAACCTACAGTTCTTCTCGAAAAGATAGATGGGTTCCGTGGCTGCAGAATCGCGGCCGGACCTGGATGAGATATGTGGAGAGAACATGCTCCAAGTGAGAGGGTCGAGTAGGTCCCGCCGCGATTCTGCAGCCGCGACGCTAAGAAATCGCACGCGTAATCCGTCTATCTTTTCCACAAGGACTGTACATTTAAATGGGCTACGGTAAACTCCAAACGGACGTAGACAAGACTCGCGAGACTCGGACCTCGCGCCGCCTTCTTGGGCAGAGACAGAGGGGCTCTGTATGCTGGCTCTGGTTGTCTGCTTCTGCCAGCTGCGAGAACTCGAGTGCCACGCAACAGTAAACAACCCGAACCAGCATACAGTTCCCCCTGTGTCCCTGCCCAAGAAGGCCGCGCGCGGTCCTGCGCCTTGTCTATGGTCGTTTGGAGTTCACTGTACAGTGGGCGTCAATGGCGGTGACCCGTCTGCGGCCTCGAACAAAACGCGGCGCGACCTCGCCGCTCGAGCGAGAACCCTCTCCGAGACATCAAATTATGGGGTTTTCTCGATAGTCAGTTAGTTTTCTTGTTAGTTATCATCAAATATGATGAACAACTATCAAGAAAACCCAGATAAGCCACTGCGGCGAAGGTTCTAACGTGAGCGGCGCGGTCGCGCCGCGTGCTTTGCGAGTCCGCAGACGGGTCACCGCCATTGACGCCCACTGTATGTATACTGCAATAGGATCATGAATCAAGGTAAGTTTCTCGAAAATTGCACTCTGTTTGACTAATGATGATGAAATTTCCTGTCCTGGGGTGCACGTTGTGAATTGGTTGATCAAAGTTGCGAAGAAGCTAAACACGTCAGCTTTAAGGAATAGAAGAAAATGGTAGTCCTAGAATTGCAAAGAAATCATTGAAACCCTAATATTAGGGCAATTTGTACTACATGCGTGCGTTTGACGCGCATGCATCCAAAGGATGAGGGATGGGGCCAGTCGCATCGCTGACGCAGCTCAGACGCACGTGCTTACGTCTTCATGGAAATCTTCCACAAATGCATGTGTGCGTCCGATTAGTATAAATTGCCCCATTATTGAGTCACTGACAATATTGGTAGAGGTATATCCATCCTATACCATATCCTAACTAAGAGCTTGTCAGGGAAGAAAAGATTGCCACCTAACTTTTGTAAAATCATCCCCTCCACATGACTGCAACTTTTGGGGCACAAATCGGTAAGGGTGGAATACTTCTCCTTCCTACGAATTTCGGCACAATCATTCAACAAACAGAAAAGCAAATAAGAGAACGTTAGCATGAATTTAATTGGAACTGGACATCAGCTTTTTTCCAATGCCATTCCTCTTCCCAGTTGCCTACGGCGGTCCATGACGTGCACGATAAACGTAGCATGTGACAGGTGCTGGACAAAGATAAGATTGGAAAAGGGCACTAATGGAAGTATAAAAAGCAATCCTAGGTTGGCTAATGATCAAGTTAAGAAGTGGTTTAACTTGTATATATCATTTAATTCCAATAAATATCACGCTAAGCGACAGGGACGATATCAGAGGTGTAAACATAAGTATTAATGTGAAATCTCGTAGAAATTTATAAATGAAGCACAACTGACCTTCCGCTGCCTTGGATTAATTTTTTTTTCACGGAGAAATATGTTGTTTTTTTTCGACTGCTATGCATTTCAATTAAAATTTGACGACAGGAAAGAAGTAAGATACAAGCAGTTATATACATTGTGCCTAAGAAGTCAAACTTCAAATTATACAAAAGTATATCTGATTATCAATTCCAATCATGACTTGCATAGAACATAGCAACTTATACTGATGTACATTCACCAGGTGACTATCTCCAACATCAATAAAGGGCAATGTATAGGAGATTTCAAGAACGAGCGGAAATTGTTCCACTTGTAAATGTCAGTCAATAACGCAACCCCATTACCTCACTGTTTCTTGCCGGATGGACTCGTCCCACCAATGTTACCACCTGACATTTTCTTTCCACTCGCAGGAGACTTTTCACCCTCCTTTGCTGTAGTAGTAGTGGCGCTCGGCCTTGGCTACAACAAGACATTTGTACACGTCATTTTCGGTGCAAAAAAAATATATTTTTATATAAAAATATAAAATATTTTGAGTCTTAATGACGATGTATCTTCTCCAAACGCATAAATGGACGAAGAAGAAAATTCCCACTATACAATGAAAAACAAACCTGTATAAACTGAGTTAGTGGCGTGTTCGGAAATATACGAGGAGGGTTGTTGGCGTCTGGTGGGTTAAGTTCCAACTGCTCTAACCGTTTCCATAAATCTTCCCGATCCTTCTCTCTTTTACGCTCTCTGAATTAGGAATTGTTACCGAAATACATAAAAGAAATTGATCTCTTCTGTAACTGCTTTACGTTGCTTATTGAAGACTCCTTTGTTGTACATCTTTACTGGCTAGCTTTCGGCGATAACGCCTTTTTCAAACCTTAATGTTAACAATAGATTGCCTTAAACCTTACATTAAGGTTTGAAAAAGGCGTTATCGCCGAAAGCAAGCCAGTAAAGATATACAACGAAGGAGTCTTCAATAAGCAGCGTAAAGCAGTTACAGAAGAACCAAGTTATGAAGCTCATAGACAGAAAAATCTTGAAATTGATCTCTTTCAATTTTATCATATATTATCATGACTTATAATAACGCGCTTAGTCTGTATGTAAGTGTGTGTGTGAGTGTATATGTGTGTCAGAGCGTTACGAAATTCCCTGATTGGTCAGTGGTAGTGATTGCATACCGTATTCTTCTGATACCGATAATATCAAACCGGGTATGGTGTGGTGCAGTCGAGTTAAGCAGTCGGGAAGAGAACAAGCGAGAGGTACGGGCAATAGGGGCAACGGTATCCAAGAGTGGGTAGGCACAACGAGACGGGTCCGTCGCTGTAATAAGGGCGCGCCGGCGCCCAAAGTGGAGGAAACGGGTTCGTGGTGGCTGCGATAAGCGTGCGCCGGCGGCCAAAGTGGGGGGAGACGGGTCCGTGGGTGTGATAAGGGCGCGCCGGCGCCTAAAGTAGG
>JARK01001399.1:573093-586438 GCA_000688135.1 Ancylostoma ceylanicum | reverse complement strand
CCCCCCCAATCATTTTCTGCATCCTCAACCATTCGTAAACTTCCTCGTGTACAATTATATTCCGTAACAGTGAAAAATGATGAAATAAAGCAGAGAAAACAAACGAAACTTAACACACAAATTCGGGAAGAACAAACTTTTGACGCTCCATCTTGTAAGTGCTGGTGAGCTCGTCGAACAGTTTTCCATTCATTTCCATGAATGTTTTCAGAACGTTGTATACCAAAGCCACAATGGTCTGATTCCAGTGTTCCTTTGAAATCCGGTATAGAGCAGGGAACATGATGGGCATTACCTAGAAATCTCTCTTATTCGACAGAAGTCACGAAAACCAACAAAATGTTCTCAGTGGAACAGCAGCACTCACTTGAGCACTAGTATCTTCGATCAACGAGAGAATATACTCATTGTTCCAAAAGTAGAGGGCTCGTTCAGCAACCTAAGAAAGTGAGAAATCATCACTAAACCAAATACGATTAGGGATACAACTCACCTGGAAGTGCGGACTGCTCACACATTTAGCAAGTTGTCGAAACAGGGGGTCAATAATCTTCTTGAACTGCTCAGGTTCGATTATGTCCAAGATTTCTTCAACTTCTCCAAGAAACATGACTTCCTTGAAGAAAATTGAAAGTAAGCAAACTCAACATTCGTTGTTTACATGCAAATATCCAGAAAATAGCCGAAATGAGCTGCAGTTGTTCGAGAAGACAAACGGAAAAGAGGCGATTAGGAAAAACAGCAGAATTTCGGATGAAGTGTCCGAAATTAGAAACCGCATAATTCGTCACCGAACAGCAGTTGTTATGCAATACTAATGCAACAGTTTCAATTACTGATTTCTTTGTAGCGATCCCAATAACACTAACAAAGCATGATACCAAGAACGGTAGTGTTATATCACACCTTGCTGCTACAAGTTCTCGGCCAGAATTTCAGAAGAGCGTCAAACACTTGCGGAGTGAGGCTTGAATCCTTTTCAATGAACTGCACAACGCAGTATGCAAGCTGAAAAGAAATATATTTGAAAAATGAAAGCAATCAATATTCTAGTACGTCAACTTTCCAAAATGAAAATACAACCGCAAAAAGTAAAAAGCGCTGAACGACTAAACCAAAGGTGGGAAAGAAAATGAAAACCAAGATTTCAAACTGCACCTGCGCATGATAGAGCGAGAGACATTTCGGTTTGTGAAGGGGTAGAAGAACCTTCACGAGGAAAACCTTATGCTCTTGTTTCAGTGGCAAAGCGAAGCCGTTAATGATGCTGAAACGTGCAAAACATTCATATAGGAACGAAGCAGCCCATCAACAAAACACCAATTGAGCCACACCTTCCGAGAATTTCCAGCAGTTCACCCACACCGTTGAATGAATCGGTCTCATAAACGAAACTAAAAGAGGTACAGTTTGTACATTTTTACATTTTTATATTGTGTAACAATGTGTATGACATTGAAAAAACAACGCCACTTACGATAGGAACATGTTATTGATTTGTTTGCGGATGAACGCACGAAGACCCAGGAACTTTCCGTAGATACGATGTAAAACAGTTTTCAGGAAATCACGTTCTCGTGGATCCTCAGAGTCAAATAAATCTAGTAACTGTAAGGCAGATTATGAATACCATTGCAATTGAACTCGATTAACTTCAAAAATGAAAAGCTCACATTCAGTACAAAGCGTTGGTCGATGTATTTCTTTCCGATAGATGCTTGGAAGTCAGGCGACTCCAGAAACCGCAGAAATAGTTCATAAACGAGCTATAACGGAACAGATGAATTTTGGAAAGGAGTGGCTCACACGAAATGAGAGCAGAGAAACTATGCACTGAAAGCTTTTGAAACAACTGGAATGAAGAATTATAACTATCTAAGGAGAGTAATGGAACAAAGGAGATAGCTTGTTCAAGAATCTGCATAAATACAAGTGTAATAGAATGGAGCAACGGTCATTTCCAGTGTTTTAGGAGCATTAGGAAGAGTGTCAGTAAATCTAGTTGCAGACTAAGACAATGCGAGAGCGTGACACGATATGAGAAGCCTCAAACTCAGGGATTGAACGAGCCAGCAAGATAGTTAAAAATAAGAAGCGGTAAAAATTGAAGTAAAAGGTCCCAGCAAACCTGCAAATGTGGCCACGACACTTCCAATGTTGGCTCATCTTCTTCCGGGTCAAATTCCGAATTGTCAGAGGGAGGCAGTACACGAAATATGTTTTTCGAGACCATCTTGATCACCTGTCAATATAAACCATATTAAATCGATATGATATAAAATTACACTCACATGATAGAAAACCTAGACGGAAAAAATAAGAAAAGATCCATTTGCGAAGTATTCGAAATGTGGAGAAAATTTGCATTAGTTGGAAAATTTTTAGCTAAATGTTATGGTGTGGCAAAATTTTATCGCGACTTCATGAAATGTTAGGACGCCATCGGCCCCACAAAGGCCTAGCTTACCATCACATATCGTAGGATTTGTTCTTGTGGAAAATCTCCTTAGTAATAAGAGAGGGCAACCATTATGTGAATTTTAGCACGTCTACCAAAATCCAGAAAAAAAATAACTCAGACAAATCCTTGGAAAATTCATGTCAAAGTGAAAGATCTGAAGATTGTGCGCTTAATTCCCAACAATTTACTGCGCAGTGTTAACTAACAGGTGTTGGTATGGAATGATATAAGCATATAAATTCACAAAGAAGAAAAAAACCAAAGGAGGCTGGTTGGGAGAACAACGAATTCATGATGAAACCAGAGGTGGAAAACTACTCCTGAGGAGATTCTCAAAGAGACAACGGTACATTATGTTCCCAAATGACTTTGATCGAAAGTAGCAAAAATCGAAGATAGTAACTGTTGTCTTCATTGTACCACACTTTCATCCACTTACGTTTTGAATGGAATAGTCTTCAAAAACCAGAATCATGCATATTAGCTAGATGACACTTCTTATGAATTTATTAATCGAGTATGTGGGAGCTACGTGACGCTTTTGGTTCACCTTAGCTTACCAAATATAACGGTGGGTACGGAGAGGAAATGGAAAATATAAGGCTGCGTAGATCAGTTTTCGTAGATTCTGTTTAGGTCTGAGTTACCAACGACTAAAAAAGAGAGAAGTTCACATGTTCTCTCTGCTCTTTTTTGTCTTCTGGAATTTCGGTCGACGTTCCTAACTTGGAATATGCTCGAGACAGGAAAACATGAGAGGTTCACTGCCAGTGATTCGAAAAAGACGTTTTTAAAACTATTACTGCTATATAATTGCTCGATTAAATCATATTAAAGCTTATCTAACAACTTATAAGTTTCTTGCACAGCTGAAACAAAAAGAAAATTGTTATAAACGTAAACTATACCTCTGGATAAATTGACTCCACGATGGCTCCTTTGGTAGTTGTAATATGATCGATCAGTTCATTAAGAGCAGCTCGTTTGATCTGAAGAACAAAAATATCTGCAGCAACATTAATGACAACACTTTTAATGACGTTGCTAGGAGCAAATGCGGTACCAGCTGAGCTCCTTAAAGTAATCGAATTAGTCTGGTGCATAATCTTAGCTTCAAGGAGGTACCAATCTCATCATACAAGCTATTGGAGCTCGCGGGGAAATCTCTCCCAAAAAGACTTCGTATTGACGGATTACCAGTAATCTACCTCGTTCGGAATAATCACTGATTCCAAAGCATAGGGTAAAAATTGGAGGGAATTTCAGCTTTACGATATCAGTGGAAACCCTTTATAGTATTTCTGCTACACACACTATACAAAAGAAATTTTATATAAATCCCTTACTATTTTGTATGTTTGTTTTTTTATTTTTTGTTTTATGTTCCCGAAAAGACATATACTTTTCACAATCCACCACAAAACTATAGTACAGTGACGCCCTTTCGAAAGTGAAAGCTTGTGAATGAAAAGGTGAAAAAAGATCGCCCAAACAACAAAGCTGGAACTTACACCAAATTATCACACTATCAAATCGACACTAGACGCATTAATCATGTGAAAGAAATTGAAAAAGAAACTATATAAATTGCATTCGTTCCCTCAATGGCCTACCTCTTTACTTTTCAGCTGAGCGACTGGGTCATAAAAATCAAAGATTTTTTGACATTGAACGAGTTTTTGCAGTACCAAAGCAGGTTGTTCATTTGCGGGAGTATCTAAAAGAAGTTTACACTAAAACTAGAATAATCAATACGCAGAAACTCATCAAAGGTCAACAAATATGTTCCATACGAATCATACTAGAACATACCCTTGATGAGCGGAAGTTGGACCAACTCGGGCTCATTCTCCGCATGATAACGACTGCTATTGACAATTCTCCTATAAACAAGAGATTCTTCTGGATAGGATAAAACGCTTAACGGCTTGAAAAACGAAGAAAGCGAAACGAAACATGAAGTGAAATTAAACAAGATCATACCTTCTCCGACTAGTTCCTCGTTTGCTGAACGGATCGATTTTATCCACGAACTGGTTAGCGGTAGCGGAAAGTTGTTGTCCACCGGTTGCAGGTCCCTAAGTACAGATTTTTAACTTCGAAATATTGCTATTTTTCCAAACAAGATAATAATCCTTTCCAAAATCTTATAATTCTAAGTGATTAATGAAAATTATGATGATCACTGAAAGAATGCCAATTATAGGGAAACTATCTGACGATAATGAGAGCACGAAAGTAAATAGTACTATAGGAAAGCTCATTTATTGAATTCTTTTTTTTGCGTTGAAAAAGGGGCGGTTATTTATTCACTTATTTATTTATTGCACCAAAAGTGCGTTAGCGAACAAAACGTTCGTACTTCTAGGTAAGCTGAGATGAGAAGAAGATGATGCATAAAAACCAGTAAGGTGCATGTAATGGTCAGACCCATGAACTTAGGTCACCAGCGACTATTTATTTAGTTCATATTCTTTATATCTTGGAAACAGAACAAGAGGCGACTTTGAAGCTAATTGGATGGAAATGACTTTCACTTCTTTTAGTAAATAGGCAAGATCGTCACATGAAATTGACATTGGACGCGTGGAAAAGCTATTCGTGACAGAGGAACTAACGGCCTTGATGAATTAAATATACTCCAAGCGAAATGTAGGAAATAAATGGAAAGAAAATTACAAAGAAGAAAATCTAACCCTAAAGGAACCCGACAAGACTTAGTTTTCTAAACGACAGCATTTAGACGCTGTCAGACCCGATAGAATATTACAACGAAAACAGATGCATCGAAGAAAAACCGAACAAAGCCATTAAGCACATCTCGGAAGGTGCATACCTGCGTTTTAGGTCCTGGAACCTGGTGAGGAGTACCTCCCATAAGACTATGATGACCGCTTCCGGCTGACATCAGCTGAGTTTGAATAAAAACGCCGAGAAGCGAAAAGAGTACTGCTGTTTGAGGATGTGGCGCGACGGCTCAACTCGACGCCTCTATGCCTGAACGAATTTCAAATAAGAAGGAGGCATTAAATCAATAGAGGCATGTCCAAAAAACGGCTTCACTTCACATTTCTCGAACAGAAGTTTGAGTATAATCTCAATTCCACCGAGATTTCATTAGAAAATTTGCAAAATAGTAGACCAACATGGAGTAAACACAACGGAAATGGCCGTAAGTGCAATGGCTACTACACTTCTTGAAGCTGGTTTTATAACTTTCTTGGAGCACATTATTCTGGGTATGAGGGAAAAGAATCGAAATAGCCATGATGTAGAAATTCAGTAGCATGAAAATAAATGAAATTTGTACTGGCAATGTTGTCAAGATAGCTTTTCGGGAACCCAGCCCGCAACGTATAAATAAACTACCGCATTTGCATCGCAACCCCAACCTGATAAAAACGAACAAATATCGATTTTTACAATGCGCATCGCGAAATAACCGCATGAGATCAGTGATTGTGAGCCCTTAGGGTCCTGCTATTCATTGCAGGAGTAATCCAAAATCAATTATATGGAGAATTTCTAGTCCCACAATGGTATGACTATGCAAACAGAGAAATAAAATTATGCAGAAGTTGAGAAAAGTATAGGTAACCAGTACATGAGGTGAAGATATGAAGGCTAATGTACTGGGAGGAAGCATTCAGCGATGAAAAGTTGAGAAATCACAGTTGTGGGTGAAGGTTGTCACCAAGAGCATTTTGGTGTAAGAAAAATTACAATAAGCCCGAACACGCACGTTGTGCATGCACCCGTCGGGCGATCGGTGATGCTAATGCACACCAATTGTAAAGACACAAAGCATGTTTCAAGAGAATATCACAAGTGAAATGCAGGAAGTTGAAATGGCAAGAAAAGATGTGATGTTGAAGTTTCTCGTGGGAAAATTTTAACTGGCTAGACCGTGATGAAATAACAGAAGAAGTGTTGAATACATAAGAAGTGGATGACTAATGAGTGAATAAATGAAGTAGGGGATGGATAGCGCTGAAAAGATGCTTGACGGACGGGTTTACTAAACGATTCATAAAATCCCCATTAATTTTGTCACGAATGGACGATTTTTGATTAAAAAGAGATGAATGACGAAAAAATCGAAGAGGCGACGAATAACTCGAGACGGTTCACGAAATATGAAGATTCCGCCCGCTCCACCAATCGTGGCAAAGGCCTGGCCAATTTAATTAGAATATCGTGCTCCGTTTGCAGTTTTTCTTGCGTCTCTGCTCGACGAGCACTCTGCGCCTCCTCGGCCGCCGTGCTCTTCTCGCACTCTGGCTCTCTGCCTCTTTCCGCCTACGCGGTCGTTGCGATTCGAGCGCCAACCGCACGCGGAAATCGCTCCGTTGGTTTTTGATATTTTCGTTTTCTTCGATTTTTTCGATTATTTTGACTTCTCCTCCACTTTACATCTCCTATTTTGTGTGGATTTTTCACCAGTATTCGTTGCAAGTCCTGCCAATCGTTTGTTCTGCTGAAATTGCCTTGCAGGACAATTTCTTATGGTTTCTAGTGGATTTTGTCTAACTTGCGGGCTGATTATTATAGTTTTGGCCCTGTTGAGTGGTATCTATAGTCCCTAATGCAAGGTTCATGCTGCAAGCATTGAAAACTGATTTCTGAAACGTTTAGAATCACTAGAATCCATTGTTTCCTTCAGCTGTATTTATAGTTTGTCGGATTCCGATCCGGTCGAATAACAAAAGATGCGTATTGATTCTCGTCGGAATCCGACTGGCTTGGGTCGATACACATCCTTTGTTGTTCTACCGGACCGGACTCCGACGCACTATAGATACAGCTTTTGTGTTTATGGAGTGCAAGCCTTGCTCAGCTGACTTCAAGAATTTGGGCTCAAAATAAGCTGCTATGCTGGATTTCTGGTGCTAGATGGAAGTCCAGTTTTACCTGCTAGAATTGCCTGGTGGCATCATCATATTCCATACAGGTGTTATTTGTAGTTGCTACGCTTCAAATTTGACGCATTGGTCATAAGTTTCACGAAGATTTCACGTTATCTCATGCGACGAACGTGGAAACGCTTTTTATCTGTGTTGCTGTGCCGACGACAAAACAAGGAATATCCACTGTCTCTTTCCCTCCATTTTTAGCCAGCATTTTATATCGCTGCGTCAAATTTGACGCACGTCAACCACAAATAACGGCATAGCATCGCGTGTGTTCCCGCTGAAAAAGAGTAGAGTAGAAATAGTAGGAATAATTCAATAATTATGGTTTACTGAATAGTCGACAAGCTGTCATTTAATCCCGGACGCATAGTGACTTATGGTAGAGTCGTACCATCAAAATATTGGTGGACGGGTTATTTCTGCTTTCCCTGTATTCCAACTTCTCGTCATCTGCCTTCTTTAGCGCACCCAGAGGGTATGGACAAGCTAGTAACTTCACTATAATTCATTTTACAGATGACAACAGCTCATCGTCCAACATTCCATCCTGCCCGGGGAGGCACCGGCAGGACAGAGGGTGACCTCTCGAAGCTGTCTCAACAGTACTCATCCAAAGATATGCCGTCACATACAAAGTTGAAATACCGGCAGACTGGTCAGGGTACTGAAGAGGAGCTCAGGCGACGGGTAAGGTCTCTCTTTTGCTCTCATGGAACGCTTTGCTAACTGCTTTTTAAGGATCTACGGCGTGAACTTGAAGACAAGGAGAAAGCTGCATCCCGCGATAGGCGTAGTCGTGATTCAGCTGCACCCAGTTCAAGCAAAAGAGCTAGACTTGAAGAGATCACCCATGCAGGAGTCGATGCTGACGAACCACTGGATGAGGTAATTTTCTTAAATTACTTACAATTAGTTGTGCGGTCTCTATTATACTTTACCCTCTATAGTTTTCATCTAATTTATGATACTGCGTTGGCTAACGATAATAGAAATTGCACCACTATTAAGTTGGAAGATAAGGTTTTACCGACCTAAAAATTTGCCGAAGCTTTGTATGAAGAAGGGTGAATTTGGAATGGTTAACACGACTTCACCTTACACTTTTGTATCTGCACCCCATTGGGTAAATTCTTTAGTTGTAATATGTTTACAGCCCAACGAAAAATATCATATGGTACGCAAGTCCGAGGTCTGCATTTCAAATGACTTTCCCAGTCGAGTAGCGTTGTACTGCCCAATATTCGGAGTTTTGCCTGCTTGCCGGTTTTGATTTCTTACCTTTTTTTTGAAGTAGGGTTCTGATGCTGAACATTTGGGCCACAAAAGTTTATCGGAGACTGGTTAGCAGTTCACGAGTCTAAATCTTTTATTTCATTTCCATTACAAATAATGAATGGTGGCTTTTACTTTCTCATAGTCGCACTTCCACCTGTCAGGCTTCAAAGTTTTTCTTTTCTTGAAGAATCGTCTTGCAATTGGTTCATCAATAAATTGACAGTGGGTTTCATAGATGGAAGGAACCAATGTTCCCTGATATTTCCGTTTAGAGTAGTTGCTCAGGTTCCTTTTAGAAGGAGTCTATGTTGTACACTAATTGCTGGCAGCCGATTGCTTTAAGAGCCTTGATATTCTGCATGAATTATCAGCGAAGTCTTTAATATTCGATTGCAGCCGGATTCCTCCGATGATGACTCTGACGAGGATGACACTGCTGCGTTGATGGCTGAATTGGAGAGAATCAAGAAGGAACGTGCTGCAGAGAAGGCTGCAAGAGAAGAGGAGGAGAAAAAGCGAGAGGTACGTCAGAGGCTCTTTAAAAATCAGTGCATTTCGGAATACCGAATTTGAACTGCCTGCAGGCGAACATTTTCTTGATACTTCTCCTTGCGCGTTCGTGGTTGGCGCTAACGTTATACGCTTTACATTTGCACATTCGCTACATTTGGTTTATGTAATAGTGTGCAATTCTCTGAAATCTCGTTGTCTAATGAACCACGACCAATTGAAGAGTTTCGTGTGATCGCAGGTGCAATAGATTTGGTTCATTCGAAATTGGTTCCACTGTATTCACTTCTGTATTGTTATAGGTTGTACCTTGTTTCCTCTCCTTCACTTTTCATATGTTTTACAGGAGAAGATTCGTATGGATAATATACTAGCTGGAAATCCTTTGTTAAACATATCCGAGCCTGGATCTTCGTCATCGAATGGTGGCGACTTCAAGGTTAAACGACGATGGGATGATGATGTTGTTTTCAAGAACTGTGCTAAAGGTGACTATGGGTTTCTCTGTTTTTTGTCGTTGGTGTAATTCAAACATAAATGAAAGATATAGGGCCATGCCGAGAAACCATCATGTCCATGCCGTAGGTGTGCGCATGAGAGGAGGCCTACAGTGAGCGTCGATGGCGGTGACCCATTCACGACCTTGAGAAGCACGCTGCGCAACCGCGCCGCGCGTGCCGGAATCGATGTCGTTTGCTGCCGTTATGCTTCTTCTCGTTGGGAAACATGGAAAAGTTGGAAAGCGCACCAAATTGGGAAGAAAAGCGCCTAAAAATAGCACTCCGACGGCTGACGACAACGATTCCGGCGCGTAGGCTTGGGTGTGGTGTGTCCTTGTCGCGGCGGTGGATGGGTAAGCGCCATCGATGCGCACTTTATATCTTTGAGAGTAAGCTCAAGGATGTGGATCTCTTCTCACGCGTACAGCTACGGCATCTCGAAAGCAATGACACTTGTATCACATTTTATCACACCGTTTCCATACGCACTGCTTAATCTGAGGCCTTTCGATGAATTTGCAGCATATTCAAAATTTTCGTGACCATCTACGGTTTTGGGTACAAAACTCGCATAGTGTTGATGTGTGATATTCACATTTATACGACACCATTAGTATAAACTTCAACTTTTTTGCAGGTATTGATGAAAGGAAGAAGGAATCCTCGTTCATTAATGATGCAATCCGCTCCGAATTTCATAGGAAATTTATGGACAAGTATATCAAGTAGCACTGTGTCACAAAATTGTTAAATATTTACTGTTGTGAGCTCATTTCTTGTGAGAGAATTTTTTTCCTCGCATTTCTATTGTATTTGCATAACCTATTGTTTCATATAAAAAATTCTTCCTTCCTACATCGTAGAATAGTATCCAGGTCATCAATAACCTGTGTACTTTGGCGTACTACTCTCCTTCCGTTGATGCTTCCGTTAACTGCTGTAGGAAGTTTTTTTTTCTCAAAGTTCAGTTTTGTTGGCGCTGTCATGGGTGAGCCTAAAACAGCCGCTACAAATGAGGGTGAGAGAACGGCAACTCGTATGGATGACGTGAAGATAAATGAACGTGTTGTTGTTTGGCGCGTTGTGAACGGGGAAAGGCGAAGGGTTCGTTTGGCTTCTCGTGTTTTTGCGATTGAGTATTGCATTTCGTCATGTATTTTTAGGTTCTCGCGACTTTGCTGAAAAAGAGGAATCGTGAGCCTAAGTCAGAGTCGCATGAAGTGAATGGAGAGAAGAAAGAACCTGAGGCGAATGCTCCTACCAACGAGGTTCCTTCTTTTCTCAGATAACTACTAATACTGTACTTTCTTTAGTGCCTAATGCGTGTAGCACAGTACCGATCTATTTGAGACAAAGGGATTGTTGGGGAAGGAGGAGGATGCACCCATAGCTATCATATGCAGTTTGTGGCACTGATCTCGAATTTGTTACCTTTTCACGGTGCTGTGCCATCTGGAAGGGCTAAATGATTACTGCAACTACAGAGCTGTCAAGTTTGGCCTCTGGAAAATATTCTGCTTTAAAAAATGCGGAGATTACTCCTCCTATTTGATATGAAATGAACTTCCTTTTGTGAGTACTAAATACCATCAACCATGGGGACCTTTATAGCAACGTTGCATCAACCTAATGTTCCGCACATTTGATTTTATTGACTTCGGCTTTTTGCGTTAGAATAAGGGCACAAACTTTATTCCGAACTAGGTGGTACACCCGGCTTCGCCGTGGCATGTTATTATCGCCAACGGTAATATTGCCCCCACCTAGTTCACGATGATGCAGTTGCTGAGACCGTTAAGCTCCAACTGCCTAATCATCTTTAAAGTCAAAGTGTCGAGCAGTCTGACTGATCTTTTTTCTGACTATCAAGCAAAACATTGATGAAATCAATCTTATCTGATATTTTCATGCAGGATGTTTATTTTGTTTGTGCTCAACACATTGAAAAGCCAAGCAGCCGCGGTCTGATTCCACAGGAAAAAGTGAAAAGCGATGAAATCAGCAGATCGATACTTTCATAAAAGTGGTCATCATACGTGTGTTTAGCTTTAGATAGCCCTAATAGACATGTCCTCATCAAACCGTGAGAAATGCTGAAAATCGACGAAGTCAATGTACCAATGCTTTGATGTGAAATCATTGTAACATTCGTGCTTCAATACACTACTTCGCTTTCTGCTATAAAAATAATCTTTCGCCTAAAACTATGTTAGCTCCACAGCTTGCATACACTATTATTAAAAAAGAAAATCGATGCGTGTGTGGTGTGGTATTTTTTGCTATGTATTCCTGGATATAACAACAGCGCTAGGGCTTTGTGTTTATGTATAGTATACATTGTATACTTCAACCAGGTTCTTCTCAAGTTCATTGTTCAGAGCACCAACGGGCAAGATGAGGAGTTGGAGTATTTCGTACATTTTGATGGCCAGGATCGAAGGCTGGATCAGTGGATCAGCGGAGACCAGTTAGTGAAGCTTTCAATTCGTTGAATGAGCAAGTTAAAAACTCTCCACTCCACTACGTTTGGCAACGTTTTTCGGATGAATCACGCTAGTTTTCTTGATCCTACGATTGACATCCCGTCATCATTTTCAGAATGTCAAATGTCTTTCTCGCTCGTTCCTCAAAATTGTTTCTTTTTTATCAAGAGCTCTGAGCTTTTGTCTTTATTCATTAGGATTAAGCGAAATATCTATATTCATCAAGATACCTGTATATCCTCTCCGTCTGTATACTTTCTTTTTCAGATTCATTGAAATGGCTCCAAAGCATTCCCCATGCGATCCAGGAGGAGGTATTATGCCGTTCACAAATTTATGTTCACTTAATGCTTCATCATACATTTTCACTGAATAATCTTTGAAAAAAGCTGTAAATAGAGGCATATTTTGACTCCATGGACGTCATTGTTGCAGGTGGAGGTGACACTCGTTTAACAAGGAAGCGGCGGAAAAACGACGATGAGTTAGTTGCGCTTGATGATGGTGGGGGTAGAGGAGATCAGCATAGGAAGGTAGTTTTCACCTTTTCATGATCTCTGTAGGTAATGTCAATATCAACTCAGTTGTGTTTTTTAGCCACCACCAGAAAAAAATATCGAGTGGGTGGTATTTGGAGGCTATGAAATCCAGTGCTGGTACTATTCTCCTTATCGCTTGAAAAAGAAGGCTGTTGAACGATTATATGTTTGTGAAAACTGTCTGCTTTACACCGACGATGTGCGCATGTATGCATGTCATCTGGTACGTCATCTATGAGAAGTTGATCAATGACACTCGAGAATTTGTATTTTTTTCTAGGCAAAAGACTGTGAACGAGCCAATCCTCCGGGAGTGTTGATCTACGAAGAAGGTGATGTCCAAATATATGAAGTTTTCGGGGCCTTGCAAAAGGTAGGCATCGAGTGGTTTCCACTGCTTCCTCCGTTTATTCTTTTTTTTTTTTTGTAACTCGATTCCATTTGCGTTTGGCACGAACTGATACTGTGCATCAGTTGTTTTTGACTAATTTCCTACCTACGAATAATTGTGTTCGAGGAATACGCTTCTATGAAAGGCAGTTAAAATAGTTACAAGCTAACAATAGAAACCAAACTTAGGTTGGAAGAAAATGGAATTTCAGAGGCAATTGTGCCATAAGGTCGTGTTTTAGTACTCTTCTCCAAGAGAAAGAGGGACTTACGA
>JARK01001399.1:477575-559397 GCA_000688135.1 Ancylostoma ceylanicum | reverse complement strand
CCCCCAAGTGATGGTCCCCCTTACCTTGGCAAAAAGTGATGGTAGGTGGAGTACGATACTCAGGGTATTCCACCTATGCTCCAACCGGAACCAGTAATAAGCCGCCCTTCTTTTTACACGAAGCCCAGCTTGCCCACCGTACGGCCACGCTGGGCCTGCCTGTCGCATGACGTTTTTCACCGTTGTGGGCCCGCGCTCCACGTCTCCATCTTTGGACAGGTCGCATGAAGTTGGAAAAAACCAGGAACATTCCCCTTGCTAAGAATTCTCTAATCCCTCCCTATATTGTGTTGCGTATCGGCGCGTGAACTTTGCAGCGCCGCAGCCATGAATAACGCCATAGTGACCCACACCCCAAAAAGGTGATGCTGTAAGAGTCGCGGCAGCGGAAGCTGCTTCTGTAGTCGGACACGGTAGGATAATAACAGTTTATCCTTATTGCATGTAGATTCACAGAAAGCAGTATAGGAATATACACGAGTAAATATCAGTTCTCGTTGTAAGGAGAATGACCACCTCTTTTTCACGTCCCCGAACTGAATCAACGGTCATAAGTCGTATTCCTCACTCGGTGGCCTTGTCTTGGAGACGTCGATACTGTTTTCTGTAAAATGTTATGATGCAGCTGTTCGCGGGGGCAATACCTGCAAGCCGTCTGATCAGTTTGAGGCAGGTCTTTTCCTCTGACACGTTCTGATGTGACTTGCTGGCAGCGCCTGTAGACGAACCCGCTACGTGTTAGGTAACTCAGTGGGTGGGTTCGGACTGTAGTGACTAGGGGAGAAACCGGCACTGCGCGAGCTTCCGACAAAACGTTCATGAGGCTTCGGGCCCCGAAGGATTGGCAGTACGGTGGCATTTGGCATGGGGCTCTAATTGATGGATGTCGCCAATGTACACGTGGCGTACCTGGGATAGCTCTGCGGCTATTGCTGCCATCGTTGGTTCGGGGATTTGAGAGGACTCATCCCCTATGATTACCTGGAGGGGAGTCATATGCTTAGAGAAGATACCTTCAGTCGCTGTCACGTTCAGCTATGATGCTGTGGTGGCGCAAATAATTCTTGGCCTGAGCAACTTGAATATAAGATTTACCATCTTCTGGAGGTTCCCTGAAACGAAGTTTTCTGAAATGAAATATTCATTCCTGTCCTGTTTGGGCATTTCGACTGCTCGCTCTAGGTTGAACAGAAATTCTTCCAGATATTCTCGTCCTTCCTTGAACTCCAGGCAGAGCTCAATTTCTTCTTCGTCCTCGATTTCTTCAGCGAAATCAACCCCGAAATTCTTGTGAATCTCGGTGAGGTCCATCCGCGTTGGCGTCAAATTCTCGGTCGCAGCTGTGTCGGAGACATAGCGTACGACCGCGAGAATGCTGTAGGCATCTAAGGATAAAATGGTTTTGGTAAACTGGTCAACCGCTGCGTTAGTGGTAGCCGTAACTATAACTGGAACTCCTCTTTCTGCTGCGAACTGTGCAGCAATGAGGGATCCGACTACTGTCTTACGGGTACTGAACGCCGTTCGTATGGCCACGACCGGTACCTGACTTACGTCGAGAACGACCGCGTCACGTTGATCGTGAGTGAGGGTCACCACGCCACCTTTGTGGTCCGTGGTAGAGTCGTTAATGAAATAGTTTATTAACGAACTGACATCGACGATAGCCTCGTCGAATAGATAGAATAATAATAGAGCGAATAGATGAACAATGGTCAAAATGGGAGTTTATGTGCAAAATAGAGGGGGCGGTGCTGACCTATCTGCTGTTAGTTTGCCACAGGGGACCAGATAGTGGAATGTTTGAAGCCTAGCACTTAGCACCTGAATGATAGGGGATAATACGCTAATTATCATACTTGAGAAACTAGGGCACGCATAAGTTCTTATGGATATAACCTACGGACAAGACATATCCTCCACAGAATCACATATTTCTTGGACATGAATAAATCTTATACAATATCTCAGATAAAATATAAGGTTGTTCACAACACCACCGCTAATATTACAGGCATGATCACCCTTTCAAGGCGTAAAACGAGGAACATTGTCGCTATCGTCGCAGTGCAGTGGAGAGCGTCCGTGCACAGTATCCACAACAGCAATGGTTAAACTATTTGCGGATGGATTCCTGTAGATGTGCATGCGTGCGATGGACTCATACACTGGGTTCTGTAACGAACAGGCTCTGCTGAGGCGGTCGCAGACGTCAACAAACGCGGCCCCTTCAATATGCCTGCCGTGATTTTGAACGCATCTCGAGATGACATCGTGAGACCACGTGTACGCTTCGACAGGAACTCTGAGTATCTTGTATTGTGGGTGCTACTTCTACTGATCTCACCTTGGCGTATGAGAGCTTGGATGCTCCTGCAATCCAGATCACAAACGGACGCTGATTACGCGGTAGCGGAAGCTGCTTCCCATGCTTCTGTAGCCGTACACGGTGGGATAACAACAGTTCATCCTTATTAAATGTATATTCACAGAAAGTAGTATAGGAATATACACGGGTAAATACACATGGACGGCTGATGGAATCCTGGAGGACGGAAGAGGGTACAACTTGGACAGGAAAGGCAAACGGCCTGTATAGCGATTGCGGGATCTGATTGCTCGCTTATTGCCTGCCACGCGGGACTTGAGATGTTAGATATGGGCCACTGGTTGGACCTCAAACTTGGGTAATTAAACCTTTACTTCTTTAATACCTGAGATAAACAAGCAATTATAACTGGAAGTTGCAACAAGGCACTTCAATGAACTAAAGGCAATGTAAGTGAGGGTACATAGATGGCACTTCCTTTGGAATTGCTAGCTACAAATGGCATGGCAGTGTTTATGGAAGGGGCGTGCGCGGACTGACGCAGCTGCTGCAGCTGCAGATAAAGAAAGAAGTCACCCCGCGCACAAAGAGCCCAAAAGACTCTTCGTCGAGCCTGAAATGTTAGAATGAGTCATAGGCCCCGGGAAGTGCAAGAATTCTGGCTTGGAATCAAAGCATGGAAGTAGTATAACGAATAACGACGTAGGAGTCGTTATAGCCTGGTCGTCGGTAGGTCATCGAGGCGAGCGGCTTCGTCGGACGGTTTCTCTCCTCGAGCGAGTTGCTGCGCCAGCCACACCCTGAAGGAAGTGAGTCAGCGATGGAATCTCTCATCTGATCAAACATATCATATTGTTAGCTGCCAGTATTCAGCTCTCTTACACGGCTTCGTTATCTCGTCGCCTCGCACATCTTGAGGACATCGCGAAGAAGACACCCCGCGAAAAACTGTAAACGTAGCCTCTTGCAGTGTGGCGGCGTTTAATTTGGGCACGATGTTCAGTGCATCGTCTAACGAAAAGACTGTATGATCTGTTCCCTTGAGGGTGCACTGCAGATCACGCTCCAATCGAACGCGGCAGCGTGGCGAGAGTGGCAAGGGGGGAGGGGCGCTTTCCTGCGAAAATGGGTCACTGATTTACGCGGAAACACTTCATAAGATTAATGAAAATTCTATTTTAGTATTTTTTATTCTCTATATTGTTCCAATTTTAGTATATGTTCAGGAATGAACCGATAGTATGTAGTTGCTATCAAGTTTGTTGGCCAGTAGTACGAGAAGTAATCGGCGCAGCCAGCTGGCAACTATATTCCTACTGTAAATTTTGGTCTTTTTTCTCATTCTTGATTCCATAATCTTTTGTCCCCGTGGTTCTTTGTCCTAGGCAGCCATCTGACCACTTGTTAGTGGCCTTGGCGGCGATTATAAAAGTTGGGAAGAGGATGTTTTTCGTTGTAGTTGAAGTTAAGGTTGTGGTTAATGGTGCATTCCTAGGTCAAACGTAGACATTGTGTTTTTGCAATTTCAAACATGTTTAATATCGATTGAAAACAACCACAACTTTTAGTTCTTCCTTTTTTATACTTTATCATAGCCGAATGGACAGTTTTTTACATTGCGTCCCGTACGCGACGAAAACTGAGTATTTGTGCACAAGTCTGCAATACTCACTTCCCCCGCGCTAAACGCAGTACATTTCAAAGTTGTCATTATGACGCGTCGTAGTGACACACGTCACTACTGTTGCATTAATGTTTTTGGATTACGGTAACATCCTCGGGTCGCAGCCACACTATTTCTTTTTCTCTGATCTCTCCGAGGCTATTGCCCCTGGTGGAACGCACTATGCCCATCTTGGATAAACTCTCCACATTGTTCACCTGTTTGTCCTAGAAGGATCTCTGTTCTGTTGGGGAAACATTTCGTGAAAAAATTCGAATCCGTGCCTGACGCAATTTTCTATGTACCTATTAATGTCTTCCATTGTCAGTTATATTAAGTTTGTTGAGTATTTTAGTGCATTCGTCACCCCTCTGTGTTGAATTTTTTGAACGGCAAAATACTATCACTCTGGAGTGAATGAGCGTGTGATAACGACCGGCTCACTTATCAGCCTTCATTGGTCGAGCACGTTACGTGATTTCTGTACAGGTTAGGTCGTCTGACCAGCGGGCAGTTATGGCCGTTGGAAAAACCTTGGTGTTCGTAGTGACCTTCCTCAGGTGTGTTTCCCAGGTCAAGTGGTTACCATTTCAACAGTAACTATGCAGTTTTTAACCTTATTTGTTGTGAAACGACGTTTTCAGCTATGGCCTCTATCACTCAGCTAGAAAAACCCTAAGTGGTGTGAAGTCATCTGTCACAGAAGACTGGCTAGACAATGCCACGCATATTGTGAGTTGTGTCTCTTAATTTCCTGTTAATTAGTTTCTGTGAATAGCCATATCTTTGAATCATTACTTGTCCTTTTATCCAGTTCTTTCTAAACTGTATAACTAACTGCTTTCCCACGCCTCTGTTGCCTTTTTTTTTTTGGGAAGTCATGTTTGTCTGCACCATTATGAATGAAATGCAGTCAACGAATTCCACTTCTTTCTATGATATTGCTCTTGACAATATGCTTTCATGCTATCTGGTAGGATATTTGTTTGGACCATAAAAAAACATGCGTTTGATCCAAAAGGACAAAATTCTCTCGAAAATTGAATTGAACGTTTAGAAGACGTTTACCTCAGAAATAGAACGTGGAAGGGAGCAAATGTTTTTCAAAGGTGTTAACGGAACTTTATTTGATTACCTGTAGATGAATCATATTTGATTACCTGTAGATGAATCAGAGAGCAAATTTCTTTATCATTTCCCTTATAAGCTTCGAATGCACCGATGAAGATTCGGATCAGAGCAATCACAAATCAGCGAGAGCAGCAGTCACGAAAATTTAGCAATCATTTCTTAAATGTGGAGAGAAAAGCACAATGTTGAATTTCTTGAGCAGATTTTTTGCTCGGGAAAGCTGTTTCACATATTTTGAGTCTAATAAATCAAGGATGACCTTATACATCTACATAATCGTAAAATGTTCTCTGGACGGCTCGTTATCTCATCTTTGAATGTTCGCTTCACGGAAACGTGGACTCAATAAGTGCTTGTGCACCTGTCTGTCCTTTGTTGTTAATTGTTTCCTCGTTGACCTCTTGTTGAACAACTGACACCCATGTCCATACATTGTTTCCAACAAAATACCTTAGCATTACTGTGATTTACACCATCTTGTCTCAGTTTGACTCTAGAGGGATTAATATGGGAAAGTTATGACATATTTCCTTTTTTATGGAAACCTTTTTTCTAGCTTTTTGTCTTTGTTTTCATCTTTCTGCTCTCGCTCTCGCCCTCTCCCTCCTCCCCCTCTTCTCTCCTCTCTCCCTCTCTTTTTTCTCTTTCTGTGTCTTCTATTGGGAACATTTATATTCTCGTAACAAAATAAGCACGGTATGTCAGGTGTGACCCGAATACATGCACTGTAACTGCACTGTAAGCCAGCTGGAGGCAGAAATTTGAAAAGCTGCTGATTGCGGCGCGGCGCGTGTGAGCGAGACCCGACCACTGACGTTTCCTGCATTTGCGATGTAGACCGAATTTACTACTTATTTTTTAACGATTTACGCTGACTGGTACCTGAAAATGATATACGTGAAAATATTAGTTTCTGTAGAGCTATTCATGCTTACTTCAGCCGCTATTCAACAATGACGCAGAGGCAAAAACGTTTCTGGGAACGTTGGACGCTGTTTTCATGATTGCTTATGCAACGGTAAACATCACACTTGTGTGTTTTCTACATATGTATTACTCTGTATTATATTTTTCTTTTCATTTCAGGGATTATTTTTCTGGGGATGGTTGGGTGATAGATCGAATCCGAAATATGTAATAGTGACTGGTATGGTAGGATCAGCTGTCACGGTACGTCTCGAATATTTTGTACTTTTATTTGACTTCTTTTCACTACTTCCATTTTTAGATGGTACTTTTCGGAGCAGTACCATTGTGGTGGAACTTGTACAATGCTCCTTACTATGTATTTACTTATTCCTTATTTGGTTTCCTACAAGCTTGTGGTTGGCCTAGTGAAATAGCTATCATGGTGGGTTTTTCAAAAGTTTTCTTCTTATGTCACTAAATGCAAAATCTTCTTAAGTGAAGCGAACATCTTAGATGATGTTCTCGATTTTTTTTGTTTTGGTCTGTTTCTGCTTACTATCCTGTATGAAAGTATCAACAAAGGAGCTGGCCCGCTGCAATAACAATGTATAGCAGAAACGCGACGCAACCTATTGCGGCGCGGCAAATCGGAAGAAAGGAGAGGCTTTTTGAAACTGACTTTATGATTTAAAAAATATTGGTTCATTTCAACTCCTTATCTTTATTGTCACCCTTTCAAACATCATTTTATAATTGTTCGAATTCCAAGCTGATTTTTCTCTAATTTTTTTGAAACTCCGGTGCTACCTCTTCGCCCATCTGCGTCCATCCCTGGCCCTCAGAGTTCATTATGATCCTACAGTCGGTTCTCTCTAAGCTACAAAAAAGTATTAGCGATTTATTCCTGTTACAGCAAAATAATCAGAATGTCCTAGAATTTTCTTCTCAATTTTACATGATGAAGATTTATTATTGCTCAGTTGCGTCTGCACGATGGTTTAATTTAGGCCAACTGGTTTGGCAAAGCCAATCGTGGTTTTATTATGGGAATGTGGGCTTCATGTCAGTCACTCGGTAACGTGTTCGGATCTTACTTCACAGCAATCGTTTTACCTCTTGGATATCAGGTGTGGTGGATTCCGTGACATTGAACTTTTCTGTCAACTTTCATATGTTCCGTGCATTTGTTACTGGAATTAAGAGGAATCGAGACTAGTCTGTATCATAGATAGTTTTGCTGCACTGGTTTCTGTTATTCTCTCATTGGGCATTACCTTTCGTTTTTCAATGAGAAATTACCCCGAGGAATGTATGCCACTGCAAGAAAAGATAACTACCCTCACAATAAAATTAGGTTTCATGCAGCAAATATTGCTACGAATGAAATATGTTGAACAAAACGGTCAAGTTCCGAACAAATTTCTGCCAGTAAAAACTCTTACCAGCATTTCCTTTTATTATCCTCCTCTATTACGTAGCATTGTGAATTCTTAACGAATTAACACGACTTGGTTCCCTTCTATTCTTGTGGTTTGATCAGTATTTTTGATCTTTCTATTTGAAGTAATTCGTTTTGATGCTGCACACATCTGGGATTTTAGTTTACCTTTCTTGGTGGTGCACTCCTAATGCTTATTGGAGCTGCTGTGGTGATGGTATCTATTAATGTTAAACCAAAAGATGCTGATTATTCCGACATGGAAGAGACTAACCAGACGGAAAGGTAAATATGTATACGTATTCAAGAGCCTGTGAGCTTTTATTGGGAACAGTTGCATAACGACCTAGAGACAGTCGGTTGTGACACCTACGGTAAGAGTTAATTTTCGTGTTTTTATGCGCATCTGCTTTATGACTGTTTAGTTATTTCCGTCTCTTTCAAACACATTCTTTACTTTCTTTGGGGTGTTACTAGTATTGGTCATAGCTGAGTTTGAGGAAAGGTTGTATTTTTCGCTGAGATTATCGACGGAATTAACCTACTGTTTCAGGACTTCTGCACCGGAAGGAGAGCCCATTAGTATCATTAAAGCTATTCTTCTTCCTGGAGTTCTTGCTGTCAGTTTCTCACCGATTTCTTTTTGTTTTTTTTTTTCTTAAATAACCAAAGCTGGTCATCAAATTATTGTTGTTTTTCAAATTTGTTCCTGCCAAGGTGTATTGCTTATCCAGGAAATTTTCTCTCTAAAATTCAGTTCCTTTCTTATACCTCCTGTGGAACTGCATAGTTTATTGGGTTTACTAGAACTCATTTTCCATATAGAAAATCCTATAGAGTTCGGTGCAGTCGTTCTTTGAAGCGATAAGCGTTTCATTTTCTTGTAATTTGATACGCAGGAACATTTCTGCAAGTGCTGCGTTTGGGGGACTTCATTTAATTGCCGGGGGTATCCGGAAAGTTACAAGCAACCAGTGTGTTTTAATAGGAAATTCAATTGTCGGGTTCTGCTTTCTATTAACAATGTTTTAGTAGTGTCACTTTAGGAAACCGTTGTCCGGTTTGCGGCTTGATGCACAGATAATCAGCTATTGTCGTGTATGGTTCGCAATATAAGTAGCAGGGAATAGCAGGGAGTGGAAATGTAAACGTTTAACGCATTCTGGAGTAATCAATTTGTTTTTGAGAGAATATGGCTTGAAAAACGTCAACCAGCAGCTAGTAAGAGGTAGCATAGTGGTAATGAATAGCATAAAACGTGGTAATGAATCGTATGAAATGTAATGTGAATGTATTGTAAAATTGGTAGTAAAAGTATGGTTAGGAATGCTTGTGAGCTTCGCTAACGCCTTCTTATAGGAGATCTATGTGGTCGAATACCACGCCGTTACGTTCTAGCGTGAAAACTATAAATAAGAAAGAGGCCTGGGACCAGTTATTGCATTTAAAAAAGGCTGGACCGGTCCAGTACACTATACGGAATTGATACTCATCTACAAACACTAAAATTCTCTATTGCAGTACTGTCTATGCAATGCATGCCTCAAACTTGTCAACTACGCTTTTTTCTTCTGGCTTCCTTTGTATCTCACGGAGGCATACCAATGGGATGAGGCTAAGGTTTGTGCATTTAACACGTGAAGTGAGAGTATCATTTTGTTTTCCTATCTCAGATTTTTAGATGTATAGAGAACGAAATTAAGTACTTGATGCGCCGCAAAAATACCGCAAAATCCTTTTTGGGGCCCTTGTTTTGGAGATCATTACGTGGGATATCCAGGGAGTACGTCTGTCACAGTTGCGCTGTTCCAGCATTATTGTTTTGGAGCGGAGAACTTGCATTTCTTGCAAATTGCACCTCAACTCTCCTCAAAATAAGCAGCTGAGAAACTGGGTATTTGGCGTTTCTGTTGCGTTTATGCCATGCTGGCTATAGGAGTCCGACGGTTCTGGAAGCCTACTACTTTTTTGCGCGAAAATGAGATGTTCTATCTTAAAGTTTACCATTGTTTCAGAGAAATAAGTGCGATTTCAGGCAGATGAATTGAGCATTTGGTACGATATTGGAGGTATTGTGGGCAGTGTGACTGGAGGGTATATTTCGGTAAGTTGTGAAGCCGACTGGATCCCTATCTTCCCACTGTTAATGGTGGTTCTTTTAAAATTGATCCGTTAAGGACAAGCTAGGATACCGATCGCCACTGATTGTACTTATGCTGAGCGCATCTCTTGGAGCTTTGTTTATTTACTCACATGCAGGTATGCTTTTCTGGGGCGTTGGAGAACTCTTTATTTTCTACTAACTACTGTTCGTAATCATTTTATTACGATAACGAAACGGTATCGTTGCTGCTCGGCGTCACAGAGCGCTCTGTGCAGATCTGGTTGCATCTGCATAATGTGTTCGTCCTTATGATCGAATGATTCTGGAACCCACTCTTTTTGGTTCTGACATGGGGTGATGGTCTAGATTTATAACAGCCATGCCGAGTTCTACAAGTTAAAAAGCGCTATTATCCGATGAGTTACTCATACTCGTCCGATTCCATGAAGCATAGCAGGAATATGTTAACCACTAATTATCCATAGCCTGAACTCCAGCTTTGCTAACATTACTGTCGTTGTACAGACGTATAGTTGATGTAGTCAGTGGCGCAGGTACTATTATGTGCGATATTGACACACGGGTTCTTCAGCTGTCGTTTATGATGTCGTTTTCTTATCGTAAATACCAAGCTAACGCAAAATATTTTACAGGGCCTGCACTTGTTTGGAATGCATTCCTCATGACTATAGTAGGTATTACCATCTCTGGTCCCTATAATCTTATTGTTGGGACCATATCCATTGACCTCGGATCTCAACCAATTCTTGCTAATAATGCTCAGGTGTGCATTTCAGTGGATCTGCCTTTTAAAGGCTGATTTCTTTGCTTTACTACGCTTGGTTTCATTACGAGTAGTGTATATTCGACAAATGTGTACCTTCCAAGTTGAAATATCCAGTTGGCATTCATATATGTTAGAGAAAGCTTAATTTTATCGAAATATTTTGCCCTGGTTTTGGTTTCCTTTCGTTGTTTTTGTTCATAAATGCCAACAACTCTCTGTATTTTCACTTCTTCATTGGGTGCTATCGGCCAGAAAACCGCATTTGAAGAAGGTTTCGTGCGCATTTTCGGCTTTGTTGGAGCTTTTTTAATTTCAAGGCTATGGCAACAGTTTCCGGATTGCTGGATGGTACTGGATCAGCTGGAAGCGCCGTCGGCCAGTTATTCGTTCCACTGATGCAGAACCGATTTGGATGGCAATCTGTGTTCTATCTCTTCATGGCTTTGGTCCGTTTTTCTTGGTTGCGAGTGTACCTGCTTGTTTCCCCTGAATATTTGTCCATTTCAGAATCTTCTTGCCATCGTCTGCATCTTGAAACGTTGTCTGCTCGATCTAAGGTCCTTACTATCCACTTCTCGTTCTTCTGAACGTACTCCTCTTCTTAATGAGGAACAATTTGACGAATAACTCACTTGATTTTTATAACGTCATGATGATCGCATTGCATTTCTTGCCTTTATTATTAGCCTGCGTCATGCGGTTTCAACAAGGAAGGGAAACTCAACATATCGTAAGCATGAGTTTTCATGGACTTCCTTGGGGGTTCTAATACGTGTTTCAGTGCTTCGCTTTCACTCAATCACTTTCATATTGAAAATCCATTGAAAAATCAATGGAAGTAACGTGGTTAGGTAAAATTTGTAATTAGTTGAGTCTATGCGAGATTGCACGATCCTGCAGTTGCCATTATGCTCAGCGAGTTCAGTTGAAGATCGCTCAGTTAGGTTTGTTCTGCCATGTTTTTATGCTGCCGAGGTCAGTTTGGTGCAATTCCATCCTCGTTATAAACGTATTGCCTTTGGAGTTTTACAAAGAAATAGAATGTTCTTTTTTTTTGCTGATTGCCTTCATCGCAGGGTTTCTATAAATTAACTTCTCTAAATTAATGTAGAAATGCAGTGCACCTGATGCACACATAACCTTCTCTACTTTTGTTAAAAACAAAGGAGGATGTTGTAAGCTTCCATAAATTTCATTTTGGATTTTTTTTTCGCAACTGAAAACGTGCTAACATTTATTAACGACACTTCAACTAACATATTCGTGAAGACTAGGGTTAGGGAGCATCTCTGTGGAAAGGTTTCTAGTCATGGAATAAGCGTGTACTGTTACCTGTAAAGGTGAGCGGTTACTATCAAAGGGTAGATGTAGTTGCACCCATTACCGGATAGTAATAGTCCACATATTCATTATGGCTACCCATAGTAAATATGTTAGAACGACTGAACTTACCCTACACCTGGCATTCCTCGAGATTTTTGCCCATTTTTAACGTCTATACTCTGCTGCTACATGATAACCATGGGTAGGTACTATCAATCCATAGCCAGAGTCATTGATATTACTCAGGGTAAACGTGTAGACTCTCATGTTAACGACAGATAGATTTGTATGACAATAACACGTTTAGTCGTTGTAATCTCAATGATGCATGCTGCTCTATCCTTACGATTAGCCATGGGTGTGAGCTGGATATGGTTAGCGTCACGTATGGGTAAACATTTTGATGAGTGCTAAGGCCTGGTGCCTCATTGAAATACATAGCTCGGGGTTAAAGTATTGACACCCATGCTAACGGTGGGTAAATTTGTGTGGTGTTGACGCGTTTACCAAGGGTAATCTCAGTGGTACATGTCGCCCTAGGTTACCACAACAAGTTATAATGTGGTACTAGCTAGCGGGACCTGGTTAAGAATGCTACTTGATGAAGCTACTATGTAATCTGCATTGATAGAGTACGTCCTCCTTCAGAGCACGGCTTGCCCATTATCTAATACTGTAGTTGTCGTCAGGTGTCAGGTGCACGAGTTTCCACTACGCTATCGTATTTCTACGGAAGTGTTTTCCCACAAGTGCACTATCCGAAAGGACACCTATTTATCTCAAGAAGATCTATTTTGGATCGTTGCCCTTACCAGATTAGCTCAGTTCGTTTGGCTTAACTTGTAGATTTGGCATTGTACTATGCTTGATACGGAATTCCACTGCGATAAACAGAATTTGATAGGATAACATCGTTCAGTTTTGGATTGAACAGAGGTTTTGACCTTTTTGATTGTCACCTTTAGCCGTTTTCCTTTTTGATGCCTGCTTCAGAAGTCGTCTCTGATCCAATGCATACTGGTCTAAGTACGCTGTTACCGCACAGTTGCGGCACATCACAGCGTATGATTAACGATTAGTTGGTGGATAATAATCCTAGAATTCTGGTCTTTTGAGCGAGGAGAAACATGGAAAACTGTTCTGCAGTGTCTGTAACGGTTGGAACCCCTGTAGTAGTTGCATTGTACACTGGATCATTCACACTGTCCGATGCAGAGATCGTTTTGTCCTGCGAACGTGGCACAAGGCTGAAGAAAAAAGGAGATTTACAAAGGAGCTAGAACGTTAGGTAAACGGAGTAGAGCGCAGTATACTCTCTATGCCTTGAAATAATACCCGCTAGTCTTCATTTTGGCTGATTTTTCCACCCAAAGGCTATTTGGAGGAGCCGAGTCGAGTTCAAAGACATTGTAGCACTTGAGCGGAAGATGGGAGCAAGATTTCTCACTTGCTGCCCTCTTCCCCTCAATTGCTGCTAAGAGAAGGAATGCTTCAGCAACAACTAAGGGCTGAAGTTGGAATGGATACTCCCATCTTACATGCTGAAAATGCTAATGTAATAGAGAAATCCAAGAGAATGAGGAGTGAAGTTGTGTACATTTGAAGCGCGGAAGGATATTCTTTTGTTAACTCGTGGGCCGCTAAGGAAGGAGAAGGTCATGAGCCGTGGACTTGGCTAGAAGTGTCGACACTGCGTGAGCAGGTGAGTTGTCAGGGATCTAGTTTAGACAAGGCAGCAGGGCTCACTCTTCTAACAGGAATATTTAAGCAGGTGGGTCATCAGCCCTTCTGCTCGTTTCATAGAAGTAAGATACTAGATAGATGTAGTAAGATGTAAATACTGATATTTCTTGCTCTCGTTGATCAAACTTGTAAAGGACTCATCACTAACTCTCAAGAGAGTCTCTCATTGAGATTGAGAGAGATGTGACTATGAGAGATAGAATTTCGAGCTCCGTGGCTTCTGACGAAATCCTCTATCCTGTAGGGATCCCACTACTCCACAAATTCCCATAGCTAGCACACATCCTTGTAATCGGAAGTATCTAGCCCCTTAAGGTGAGATTCTTATGTGAATACTGAGTTGTTGGAGTGAAATTGAGGCTGCTATTACTCAGAAACCTTACTTAGAACAGGATATGTGATCTCGTCTGAAACTTGCCCGACCCAAAGCTTGTTTACAACCTGCTTTCGTCCCCTCTTGCCGACAAGTCGTTGGCCAAAGGCTCATTGAAAACAGGGCACCCGCTGGCCTAGCAAGTTGTCGACAAGCTTTGTGCCGACAACTTGTCGGGAAGAAATGGTAAAAGCAAGTTGTCAACAAGCTTTCGTCGGAGCAAGTTCGATATGCGATCCGAGAAAACGTCCTGAGTAAATGTGAGCTACAGAAAAATGCAGTGATTGAGGCCCATGCATGCGCGCCTCATCTCCTGTTCGGGCAGGTAAGAATAAAACGTAGGAGGCTCATAGCAGATTGGGAACGGTGTAGTGAATGAAATGTGTGGATGCGCAGATAATCAGAGCACCACATAGCATAAGATGTAGCAAAGGTTAGGGACCGTTGGATTCACCTGTCTCTAAATATCCACTTCGGAAGAATGGTTACCGTTGTTTCACCGTAAAAGCAGGTCAGGTAAAATAACAGCGATGGCTCTTCAGACATACTCGTAGACGGACCTCGAATTTTAAGCGTGCGGAAAGACCGCAGCAGAAAGAATTCCGCTCTATGTCACTCGTGGATATTTTACTGCGGTTCTTCTTGAAATATAAGTGAAAGATCATTCTGTTACGGACTCATGTTTGGAAAGCGTCTTTTTTCCGCAAGTTTTTCGGAGTCCAAGAGGGTGTTTTGGAGGGGTATTGATCTCTCTGATTTAGTCAAGCATTCTTCAATTGCTTTCAGTATGGTGTTCCTGAGATGGCTAGATACCTTTCCCCACACTGCGGCCATTTACACCTACCTTAACTATTCCAGGGGAGGCATACTAGGAGGTCAGCCCATTCGTAAAGAGATGTACACCACCGTTCGCCTCAAAATCACATGAAACTCTCCCAATTTGGGTAAAAAAATGAAAGCTTATCTTGATTCTAGTTACTTGGCTACTTTAGAGAGGGTTTAAAGGGTACTTCTGGCGGATAATTTCTTGTAAGCCAATTTTGGCCACTTGGGCGAGCCGAAGGATGCCACTATTAACTACGGAGAAGCAGATTTGAGATCGGCGTCACAAACTCTATATAACAGTTCACAACTCGTTGCGAGCGGTCAAACTCTTCCTCACAATGATCTTCCCCTTTTTGGAATCTTATCGCTTTTAGTTATTCGTGCCCAAGGCTGAAGTGCGAATGAACCCATTAGGAGAATCCGAAGCTGCGCTTCGATGATTCACGCATTAATTCTCATTTTGTTAGAGTTGGACAATATGGAACTAATGGTTGGTAAGCAGATCATTATAAGGCTGTGCTGCCTACTTCGCCTGCTTATTCGTGGAGGAATTGTTTTACCTGGATCTCAGTGAACAATCCGAAACTCCGGCGAGTCTGTGTCTCGAACTGCTATTTACATCCAAACAACGCTTTCCACAAAAAGTGTATTCTGATGTGTCACTCCCTGATTTTCGTGGATCATATCCGCATTTTTAAAAGAAACCACTCATCCGAACAGTTCTATTAGAAGGGCGCTCTAACACCCACGCGCTTCAGTAACCCTCGATGTGGTTGTAAATACTAGAAGCAGGTGATATAACAATTGGTGTTTTCCAGATGATCATTTGTTTTTTTTTTCAAAAAGAGGAGGGGAATCCCTCAGTCGATTGATTATTTATATAAAGCGAAGAAATTATCTCATGAATTATCCCTGAGAGGGTAGCCAAACTTCAACATGGTCTCACAGCAGCGAAATAAGAAAAATTAGGGAAAGGAAGTAGAACACATTTACGTACACTAGTTACTCCTAGTGGGGTGCGAGGTTGATTCGTTCTTGACACGAATGTTGAGGACCATCGCATCTCCTGACTTAAAAACTAAAAATTGTTTGATGGTCTGACACGAACTACCACCCATGGCCTGAGATTACCCAGGGTGAGCATGTGGATTCCCGTGTCAATGATGGGTGAATCTGTGTTGTGTTGAAACGTTTACCCTTGGTAATCTCGACGATGAATGCGGACAAAGAACTACGATTTATGAATGGGAAACCCATTTAAACCTGGGGTAGCTAGCCACACGTTAGCTATTGTAGGTTTGCTTGGTTAGCGTTTCATCAACCCAGGACAATCGAAACTTCTGTTGGTATCCAGAAAATCGATATTCCATCACATTCTTACATGGACTTCCAAATATTTGCAAGGAATCATTGATTGAGCAGGATTGGGTGTGGAACATTATACCTGGAAAGAGCAGTACGGCTGAGCCCTGTGAATGGTCAGCCATTTAGCCAATCACAGATCCCGGCCAATCCGTCCTTTACAGGTATAACGTCCTGGGTGTGGAGGGTTACACTTGGGAAGGGCTGTGAGGCGGCTAGCCTTTGCGAATGGTTAATCCACCCAATTAGCCAATCAGAGAACCCAGCCGCGCCGCCCAATCCGTAAATGAGAATGGAGATTTGCAAATGCTTATAACTCCAGCTTCACCTGTACCGAATAAGGAAATGTTGAACACCAAAAGAAATTAGTTCAGATTATTTTTTGTTACTTCATTCTTGTTATTATGTGTTATTTTATTGTTTGATCAGTTTGAAATTAGCTTAAGTCATTGTTTGCCTGTGCTGCTGGTTGTGCCAAGATAAAAAATTGGGAAATAATTCAAATTATCTGATTCTTACAATCGTTTATCCCCCCTGCTTGTCATGCCAAGGTGTTTTACCTGTATTCTTGAGAGATTCATGGACAATAGCTCAAAATTGGGTTTCTTTTTTTTGACCAGACCTAAACGCAGAACACATGACACACCAACATAAGACTATTTCCAATTTATCCTGTCATCTATTGTCTTCTAGTATAAGCCAAAGAATTCTTACCTCACTCTCATCTTTTTCAGGCCTCTCTATCGTGCTTGGATGTGTCCAAAGGTGGCGCCGAAGAAAATGTCGGAATAGATGGAAGAAAAGGAATGACTACTTTTTCACAGAGATATAATACATGTACATATAAGATGGTCTCGATAGTGCATATATTTCCACAAGCATTTTGTCAGATGAATATTTTACTTGCTACTTACATTATTACAACATGATATTCATTAGCTGTTCTCCTGTAGTAGACATGAAAGCGCAGCAGATAGTGAAATAGGGGAATGCCATTTTGCTGAGTTTGTGATTGGTTGGCTTTTGGTCACTTTCAGTTCACAGATTACTATGATAGTTGTAGGATCATAGAAGTAAACATGAAGTGATAAGCTCTTGATAGAGGGATGGCGGTACTGTAAGTCTCTGTTAATCTGCTTGTACCCTTGACCGAGAAGTGCACCATAGAACATTTTCTTTGATCACCTCAAAAGTGAAGAGGTACATGTACTCTCAATCCTCCTATCGAACGTGGTTTGAACTTTGTGGTGAAAACGGTCGGTCGGGTTACTGTAGGTTTGGCTCACGTCCAACATGATAGAAAATACGATAACGCGTTGCTTCGACCACCTTTCTGCACTTGCGAGTACTTGGAATAAGTGCTATTTTCAGTGCTGACTAATGAAACTCTCCACCCATCTTCGCTCGAGTTGCACCTAACGTCGTACCGGGTCAGGAACCTGATTACTCGTACGTGTTATGGGTTATCGGACAACTAGCACTATAGTAATAAACATGGATCAACTAAAAAACGTGCGTGGATGACGTCCTTCAAAGAGTCGAAGCTACACAAGACCCGAAGCGCGCTCGAGTGATGGATATCCGTGAATGTGTTAAGTGGTGTACTACATATTCATTTGTACTCATCTTTCTAATACATGTGCTCACCTAAGAGGAGCACCCGCGACGTCCTCTTGTTGATCAAATGGGTATGGAGCGTTATTTCTGGCTGCGTGACAAGACGTACGCTGCTGAGCTGTGATTGGTCGGTTCATGCGCGTTTCGCGGCCGCAGCCTTCAAACGTACGAGCAGCGCTGCGGAGAAATACACAACTTTTCTGAGCTAAGGTGGGATAGATAAATGCCATAGGAGCCTAAAAATGTAAGGTGTGTCCACCAGAGTCATTCAATGCGCCGGTTTTGAAGGAAGAACTTGGTGCGTACGCGTGCGGAGCGGTTGCGTCGCCACGTACGTCTTGACTGCTTACCGTTATTTCTGCAGAGGGAGGCGTGGCCAAGCTCTGTGATTGGTCAATTCACGCAAACGACCAATCACAAAGCTCGGCAGCGCTGCGTTTTCCAAGTATAACGCTCCACACCCCAGTTGCGGAGAAAGTCTCAGACGCACTGTCTAAGCTATCCGGCTATAGCTGCATTAACAGTGCGTCGGAGTCCGATCCAGTAGAGAACAAAAGATGCGTATCGATCCCCGTTGGTAGGATTCCGACGAGATCGATATGTAGCTTTTGTTATCCGATCGGATCGGACTCCGACACGCACCTTTGATTACCATATCGTGCCTCAAGCCAACGGATCCCGTCGCTGTCAAGCTCATCCCATTGTGAAGATTATCTGTGGGATCCTGTGGTTACCCATACCTTGAATCTACCCGGATTTCAGTCGAAAATTGGCTGTCATTGCAAAAATGTGCAATTTGAATGGAGGTCAGCCTGAATTTGTATGGAAACCCGCGGAACTTCTGGAGCTGCGTCGTTTTTATGCGTAGTATCCGGGTTTCGCTCGGAATCTGCCCAATAAAAACCACCGTTTCATTCCCTGCTGGCTAGAAAAAAAAACGAAACAAAAAAATTAAATAAACACCTGTACTGGAACTGTTCAGAACTCATACAGCCTTTTCGTTTGCATGGTTTGGCTTATTGGATACAAGGAAAAAAAGCCAAATTAAAAAAAAAAACAGTGGAAAATAAATTTATTCAGCGTTGAGGTCTCTATAACATAATAACTTATAAATATGCAATAAACATGATTACTCTACAAATTCTATCTACCCGTATGCGATGTAATGCATTTTGTGAGGAAACACAAAGAAGGACAATTGGTTCACATGGGGATAGGCAAGACAATCGGGGCTGGTATGCACAGATCAACGGTGATTCGCTACCAAGCAACCATTCGGACCAGCAGGACGACAGCGACGTAGGCCGCGCGATGAGCGGCGTCGACGACGAACGCGTCCTCTCGCCACATCCGTTCACAGTCCACCGCGCACCTCACCGACGGCGCCTCCCATCGCGCCTCGGAGCACGTGCAGCGCGACAGGTCGCCGCAGAACTCGTTACGGAATCGCACCAACTGGAAAAGGATATCCATCTTGTCTTGTAAAGATTGAGGCCAGATTACACACAATATCATATCTTGGGACAACTACAGTCGGGGAATGAAGGTTGACGCAAGACGCACGCAAGTCTCACGTATGCGTACATCGCGTCGAGGCTATGCAGAATGAACGCGTGGCCGTTTTCTGTTGGTTTTCTCTGTTAAACTGTAGGAACAGAACGGAACTAGGAGGACCATCATTTTTCTTTTATTATCATTATTACTGTACCCTCCTAGCTGGGAAAACTTGTCCCAGAATTTCTTCAATTGACCCACTAAGTCCGCATTCCCGAAACAGAGAGCATGGATTGGCCCAAATTCGTCAAAGGGAATTAAATCTGTACCATATCCATGGCAATGACTGAAATTGCACCTATCTTTTTACGCAGTAATTCTTGCACTTCTTCAAGTGCTGACACTAGAAAAGTTTGAAAATGCTTGCGTTGAAATGTTGAAAAAAGAGCGCTCATTTAGAGCAACGCTCTTGGAATCCGCCGAAGTGGGCGTGGCTTATGTCGCACTTCTGACGTCAGGCTTGACGTAGAACCAAGCAAGAACAATTTTTTATACAATGATTTTTCTTTCGAGTGCTGGGACTAGGAAATTTTATTTGCTGGCGCCGAAACGTTTGAAAAAGAACACTCATTTAAAGAAACGCTTTTAGAATTTGTCGAAGTGGGCGTGGCTTATGTCGCACTCGTCAGGTCATGGTGATTTGCCCAGAACCAAACGAAAAACAATTTCTTATACAGTAATTATTGCATTGAAGTGCTGCCAATAGGAAATTTTGAAAATGCTTGCGTTGAAACGTTGAAAAAAGAACACTCATTCAGAGGAACGCTTCTGGAATTTGTCGAAGTGTGCGTGGTCTATTTCGCACTCCTAAAGTCACGCTTGACGTAGAACCAAGCAAAAACAATTTTTTACACAATGATTTTTCGTTCGGGTGCTGCCACCCGGAAATTTTGAAAATGCTTAGGCTGAAACGTTGAAAAAAGAGCATTCATTTAAAGAAACGCTTTTAGAGTTTATCGAAGTGGGCGTGGCTTATGTCTCACTGCCTACATAAGTCACGCTTGACGTAGAACCAAGCAAGAACAATTTTTTATACAGTGATTTTTCTTTCGAGTGCTGCCACTAGGAAATTTTGAAAATGCTTGCATCAGAATGTTGAAAAAGAGCACTCATTCAGTGGAATACTTTTGGAATTTGTCGAAGTGTGCTTGGCTTACTAAGTCATGTTTGGCGCCAAAGCAAAAATTGGAGAACTTGCTCTGCACAAACTATATATGTAACTTGCCTAACTTCAGCGAAAATTCGGTAGATACGCCCAGTGATGTGCTTGGTAATAGTAGCAGCATAAAAATAATGATGGGTAACGAAGATTGGCCCCTTTAACTGTCTGCTTAATCCCATGGCCACCGCACTGAATGGATCGGCCGAAGAGCTTGATCCGAGAGATTTCAGGAGAGCAGAGGCCATATGAGCATTGATCACCGATTAAGAATGACATTAAAAAAAGAACATTCAACAGCACTCTGTTACCAGAGCGACTAAAGTTTAAGTAAGTGATTTGTCCAGCGGTCAAAGACGTTAACATACCTGACATTTTTTCATTAGGGATTAGTCCATCCGAGAATTCAGATGCTCTTTGAGCTTGGTTTTGTTTGTGCTGCGATTAACAGCTAATTCTCAAGAGTGATTAACATTCGCTCATGCCCCTCTGCTGTCATATGATCGAATTTTTCAAGCTGGGAAAACGGCCAGGATAGAGTCGAGATCATGCCACTTACGTAAATTCACAACACCCAAATGTATGACAAATCTAATTTTTTTAAATGAATTTCCTCCCTTTCCTTTGTTTGAACTATTTTTTTACTAGTTTTTTTTGATAATGTTCCAGGGACGGCACACCAATGTGGTGTAACAAACAAATAAACATGCGTACAAATAAATAAATATGCGAATAAAAAGTTATGACACGAGGTGAATAAGAAGTGATGACACGCTTACCTTGGCAAGGGACCTGCGGAAATTGTCGCAGGTGTCTTCGCTACCAAAATTAAAGCTTTGAGCAATTGTCGTGGCCTCCATGATGAGGTGCTGAAGAACATAAGGAAGCACTAATCGATTTATACACCAAAATGGACCAGATGGTTACTAGTATATTTTGAAAGACCCAATTAAGATCAAAACAATAAAAAGTAATGGGGATGGAAGAACGAAGAAAGAAGTGGCGGTGACTCTGTGCTACCCTTTTGGATATGTGAAATTGAAGAGGGCAAAATAGATTAGCTAGAGAAGAGGATCTCAGAATTATTGTGCTAGAAATTATTTGTAATGTAATGATTTACTGACGGTAAAACGAAAATGTATGGTAACGTGAGATTGAAAATGCCGATATCTACAATCCGAAAAAGCTGGTAGCGGGAAGGGTTCTGGCGATTCAGTATAAAGATTTGCAAATGTGGAGGAAATGTACCTGTTCTTGCTGTTGTTCCTCTTCAGTCATGGCTCTTCGACATATCAACATAGCGTCTCGAGAACACGTTTGTTCACACATCTGAAAATACGCTGCAGCACTAAGAGTAAAACACTTTAGTAATCATTATTACTATCTTCTTCTTCAACTACTATTCCTTCGGACGTGTATTTCAGTGAGAAGCCTTATGAATTTTAAATTAAGCGCTTCCTGTTTCACAAAAAGTACAGCTGTAGCTATTAAGCGGAATGTGAACTCATCATGCCCTGATCCTCTTCCGCTCAGTTCAGTACTCGATTCAGGAAACCTTTTTTTCTGGAGTTGAACTTGCTACGCACTCCCTTCTCGTTTCCACGAAGATAGTATTTCCTAATGATTTATGCGGTTGCGTGCTCTAACTGGAATGAGCAATTCCAGAGAAAAGCGACTCAGATTCAGGAAAAGAATGGATGAAAACGAACTCCGGTCTGCCTACTTATCGCTATTTCCTCGAAACTTCTAGGAAGTCCGGTTAATGCAGCATTTCAAAAGATTAATTTTTTTTGAATGAGTAGCCAACTTCGGAGGAGTAAGAGTGGAAATTCTTTCCGACTAATACGCATATGTTCCACTTGAACACTTCTAATTCGCATTAGTTTGAGGAGTGGCTTGAATTTATTCCTTAATTTACATTTTTTTCATTCAAATTGTATACTTATTTACTTTATTTGTACAAACATTGGCAATATTTTTTTAGCAACCATTATTTCTATTTTCCTTCATTCTGACTAAGAATCTATCCATCCTTCGTGGAAAAATTTCCACCTAGACTAAACCCGCCAACCTGTTTAAATCCAAAACTTCAACCACTTCCATGTCCGCTTCATAACTCCTTAAAAAGCCAAATTCCAGCAAATCCAAAAATTCATCTTTGCCCAAAGTTGAGGTTTTAACATATACTATCGACTACAAAACCTCTTTTTAGAGAAATTTTTTCAGTCAAATTTTTTTGTTTGAAAGTCCAGAACCGATACGTTGAGTACTGACAGTGTGTTCGAAGTCGACGCGCCGAATGACCCCCATTTTTGGGACATACGTAATTAGTTACATAACAACTCTTTTATCACTCTTGATTTTCTTTATTTTAATATTTGACATAACCACATATAATATGAATCTAGGAATAAGAAGAAAAGAAAGAAAAACTTTTATGTTCGTGGATGGAAATGTTTATGAATGGAAGGCGCTCCCATGGGGCATTGATAAGGCGTAAATCTACATTTTCTTGCAGTTTTCTGGAAGAATTTTGTTTATCCATTAATTTCAAGAGAATTTTTGCTCTTAATTTACTGCAGTGTTTAATGCTACCTCGTCACACAAGATCGACTTTAGAAACTGAACGAAAGCGAAAATTCGAGAAGTTTAGGGACTAGAAGGCACATAGTTTGTGCTTAGCAATAGTTCAAAACACGTTTTTGTCACTCGTGATATCACTTATATAGTAAAAAATGGAAACGCTGTATCTGATTGGGGTCATTATTTTTAGGACAACCTGAAGAACACATCAGCCTACACATATATTTTTCAAAACAGTCCAGTGCCCGAAATTTCTCACCACTTCCACCGCTCTACGGTTATGTGACATATGGAACACTTAACTTTCTTAAAGAAACGTGAGTTTGCAACGTAGAGAAGGCACAAAAGGAAGCCGAGCTGGTTGAGATCGTTAACTTATTATTATACTTTGTTATCATTGAAGCATGAACGCCTCAGAATCCCATCGTGCGATGGTGGTTTTGCTAGAATTTTGTCCCTAAGATGTGGGGCATAGGGCATGAAACTTCCAGAAGAAATTGGATTGTACTCTGAGTCAACTCTTTGAGAGCGGAAGTGATCTTCCGGCTAGAAAAGAACAAATGCAGAAGGAAAGAATTTAGGGAAGAAGAGATGGGTGAGCTGGAGAGTTGCAAGAGAAAGTTGGTCTACTGCCAAAAATTATATTTCATTCCTAGAAGTAATTTCTGTTAAAAAATTAGAAGTTGAAAAAGTACGTAATTCCTATTTAAGAATTAAATTCTAATTTAGCTGGTTTGTTCATTATTTTCTGACCCACAGGCATTCTACTACCCTTAACCATTCTATAATATTATATTTCCCTGTTGTATATTAAGCTTACGCAATTTATGCGTGTCTTAAAGGAAAATAAAAAAGGAAAAACAAAAGGCCCGGAAGAGAACTCACTTGCCTACCATATCCTTTGTATGCAAGAAATATATGCAAGGGGAGTTTCTTGCCGAATACCATGTGGTACTGCACTGATGCTATCTGAAAACATATGCAAGTAAAGCTGGAACTGATTCTGAGTTAGCTTTCACAAGATTTTTCCAAAGTTTTCCTCTCTTTTCTCTCAAATTCTTCTCTCAAGTTCTCCCAAAGTCCTACACAGATTCTAGGATAATCTAGTACGGAAGGCTTGACTTACCGCTGCAGCCACATGCTCTGAACAGCCAGGATAGTGGAAACAGAGGGAAAACCTCCGCACGTCGTGACATAACAACAGGTTTGTTGGATCTGAAAATGAGGGTGTCTGCAGTGTTTCAACTGCGTGAAAAGTGAAGTAAAACTATGGATTACCGGCTTTCCGTTTGTCTAACACTGTGACGTTCCCGGAGTGGAACAACGGGGCCGCTCGACGACCTCGAATGGGAGGGTGGATGGCGGCCTAAATTTTAAGAAAAATTACTCCTCAATAGAGTGGACCGTGAATTGGGAAGGGTTCGAGTGAGGTTATATTTCTCCGACGTAAACTAAAGATTAGCAACCGGTTCGCCTGTTGGATTGCCGAAGAAAAGATTTGTTTCCACTTGAAATATGTAGAATCTTGGCGGATCGTCATTCTTGATGGAATTGAACTCCAGGCATGGAATGAAATGCTAAGAGAATCAGCAGCCATGTAGAGGACAGTATTATTTATTTATTTACTTATTTATTTATTTATTCAATACACCAATATGTTGCATCACAATGTTGCTAACATTACCAGCAATCGAACCGCGATAGATCCCAAAAACTCATGTGGAAATGGAGCACCTTGCTATCACTATCCATTAACTGCTATTTATCTAAGGTGGCGACACTAAGCCCACTAACATTGTACGGACCACCATTAGTAGGACACCAAACAAAACAAAATTCTTACAAGGGTAGGATATAGACTAGCACAAGTTGAAATTCGCCAAAATTTTGAAAGTTTACGTAGTATCGTCACGTCCATTTCACTATCCAGCAAAAATGAGTAAGTGTACCTTGATGGGGACGAGCGCAGCTAATTCTTGGTTCATATCCTGAATAATTACAGTTTCTAGTTCAGTTTTTGTTTCGTGCATCAATTTTTTTCTCAAGAATTAATGTATAGTCTGGTAGCATACACAGGGCCCATGATCTGACATTGTCCGCAACTACGTCCGCTTGATTTCTAAGCCTATTTCATTATGTTTTGATGTGAGTTTGGTGTCATTCCTTCTATTTTGGCGTGCTGCATCCATCTCCTTCAAAAGGAATTCTGTGACGTTTTCCCATCGCTGGAAACAAGTGTGGTCGTAGTTGCGGACAATGTCAGATCATGGGCCCTGTGTGCGCTACCAGACCATATGTATGTAGGGTGGCTGCGTGACAAGAGGTACGCTGCCGGAGTCATTCAATGCGTCGATTTTGAAGGAGGAACCTGGATCTAGTGAGCATACGCGTGCGGCGCGGTTGCGTCGCTGCGTACGTCTTGACCGCCTCCCATGTAGGGTCAGGAAAGTCTTGCACCACATTTATTTTCTGATCCAGAATTTCCTGGTCTTCAAGTGAAAATCTTTGGCAGTGGAATGTGGCAGTATATTCTACTACTTCTCAACTATAAGAATTGGCAGATCGCGTTCCATTCATAAATAATAATTTTATGTTTGTTTGGAAAAAAGAAAGTGTAAATTCCACAGTTTGGAAAAAAAAAACGGAGTAAAATTTGGTGCAAGACTTTCGTGCTAATCTAATAGTAAGACTAATACTAAGATGAAGGAAACATAGGATTCTGTCCAACAAGTGATCTTACACATAATATTAACCAATATGTATGTGCACGTATTTTTAATGTGCTTAATCACTAAATATATAGTTAACCCTGTACGCATAGCGTCGACCGTCTTTGTGGTCCCCTGCAGTCAGGAATGGGAACACCTATTTGATTGTAGATGCACGAAATTGCGCAAATAAGTGGAATTCGAAACTCAAGTGTAAAATATTGATGTCTTTTTCTTATAGCCCGTTCCGTTAGAAATTAATTTTTAAATAGAGCCCCAGTAAGAAGTTGCTCGTTCTCACGTATTACTACTTTTTACTGGCTTCCACCAACATTTGCCCTCTTTCAAGGAGCCGACGCTGAATCATTGCGGACAAATGTCCTTTAACCCACCCAATTGCTGAGCGAACTGACCAGAAAAGCCTCCCGGAAGCAATTCTCGAGGTCTAACTCGTAGCAGTGAGCGATGTCCGTCTGTGAATTGAATAGGAAAGCGCATCCGGCCCGCACAACGACGAAGAAGGCAGTGAGTGAAAGCATCACGACATATTAACTGAAATTGGCTACGTATAGACGTGTCCATGGATAATCTTTGTGAGACGGTGACGATCAGGGAAAGCGGCAAAGTGACATCAGTGAAATCCAGAAAATGTTGGAGGATTTTGAGACCATGTATTCAAGAGGAGGAATCAGAAATGACAAAAAAAAAACAAGTGAAAAGGAGAAAAAAGGAACAAAGATGGGCATCGATCGGGCCACAACCAATACGAAACCACTTTCACTTATACTGCTCCCACAATACTGGTATACTGGTCTCCAATACTGGTATTAATTACGGTATTTTACAATAAAAATAGTCAAATTATTAATTACAGTAATACTGTAGTTAATAATTCAACTATTTTTATTCTCCATCTGGGTTCACAAAGTGGCAGGGACTCCATGATTTTTCCTACACCCCCCTCTTACGGCTCATATTTTGCCTTCCTTGCCCGCCACTGCTAATTACTACACTAATTTAATTCGCATACATACAGTGGTAGCCGCATATTTAGCATAACCACGATTTTGGTTGACAGAGTTTTTTGCATTTCTCAGCCTTATCGTTAGCAATCAAAACGAGGTTCGTGTATGCGTTGAGGGACTATCGGGGCTTCCTTCCTGTTGCTTACCACGGGCACACAGTCGGTTCAGACTGGATTAAAAAATTAAAGTTCAATTTTGTCGGTTCTCCAAAATTCTGTGTGAAATCTCCGTATCTCCCTATGGAAGGAAAAGGAGTATTGATTCAGATTGAGCATTTTCCCCTTCGAAATTTCCCTATAAACGCTTTTACCGGACTCTACGCACCGGCTGAAGCCAGAGACAGAAACAAACCTTCAATTTCGTTGAAAATTTCATTTCAATGAAGCATGCTAGTAAGACAAACCTTGGAATTTTCTTATGAGTATCTGATTGCCTGTTAGCAACACAGATCGGAAAAAATCCGCAGCTGGAAATGCGCGGTTTATCCTTGAAATCACCGTGAATCCTTTTTTCACCATTTTTTTACTCTTGCTGACGATTTCCGCTCTACCCTTAGGTGAGAAACTGCTAATCGAAACTGCTATAGCACAATACAAAATCATACCAGGAATAAAACCACTTTATACCCAGATTCAAAAAAGTATCTAGGAGAAAAACGGAAATATTTCCAAAAGCACTGCATTTTGAGGTCTAAATGCGTGCAAATCCATCCAGAAGCATTTTCCGGAGCAACAGAGTTGAGGTGAGAGGGAGGACACTATGCCTCATCGCAACCTCAAATATTGTCCTGATAGCTCATTCCAATCCTGAAATACAGATTTTATATTTTCATCAGTTGATCGCCTGATAGCGTGCTAAATATGTGGCCGCCACTGTAATTTCGAGCATTGGTTCGAATTTCTTTTACAGAATTTCGAATTTTAAAATGGCACCGAGAAGATGGAAAAAGCGGAAAATGGTTCAAAAGAAGGAGATAAATGGTAGAGAGCGCAGAAATTTTGGACGGTGCGTTGATGTCCAGAAGTAATTCCGCTCTGGAACGTTTTCACCCCTGCTACATCAAGGAGAAACATGATTCCGAGGGTCATGTAAGGCGATTTTGTTAATAATGGTCCTCTCAAATCAGTTCCTCAATTTGGCCATCATTGATTCCCATATAAAGTTCTCGCAGCAGTTGAACGCCGGCCAAAAACTTTTGGGTCACCCCGTAGTAGGTAAGGATCTGAAGATATTGTGCACGGTGTGATCCGCGTTTCTTGCTATGATGCGACAATGCTCGTCAAAGCTGAGGTTCGTAGTTAAAATGAAACCCAAGTCCTGAATAGTTTACCTGATTCCAAAGGTAACATTGGGTTCATGCCTTTGGGCTTATGATGATAATTCATCTAATATTGAACTTGTTACTGCAGATAAATTACATATGTACGTGCTCAATGACCAGTCAAATTCACCAATCAACATCTCATTTATCACTTACGCAACCCACAAAACACGGGTACATAGACGGTACTGCTACAAATAAACATAGATGCATGAACATGCTAGGTAGTTATTCAAATTCCCGTGAAACGAGGTTTTAAGGCTACTGTTCTTGCTGATACGTTGTTGGAATTACCAGAAAAAAAAAGCTTCAATGGAGAGACTAACCATTTTTCCTAGTTCACAGTGTTTTTTTTTTGCCTTTTCAAGCACAGTGTTCATCGTTTTTTTTTGCTTAAATTTTTTTCCCGAATTTTCTTCACTTTATTGTTTGTCAAGTGCACTTCCGCATAGCTAGAGAGGAAGCAGAAAAGGAACACATCAGAGGTAAAATGTGGGGTTAAAGGCAGCACCCACGATAATTTTCGTCTCGAAAATTTTGAATGTTTTGGGGTCTGAACGATAGTCCCAGTGATTGTGCGCAAGCTGCACCACCAAAAACATCCACACTCTCGAGATATAAAAAGTTGAACAAGGGGTCCGGAGATCCCCAGGCGAGTTGTAGCGGAGCGCGAATCAACTATTCTCTTCCACACTCGGTCAGTTTTTCGAAGATAAATTTGTTGCTCATGCTCATTTTGGAAGGTTTTGTACTGTAATAATTGCTTCCCTCTATTCAAGTTATCTCAATTGTTATTCGAGCATATGATCCCTTCTTTTACTGAGAATTGTCAAATTTCCACATATGGTATGAATTTCAGTATTTTTGGCTCTCTACACTTAACGATAAGTTTTCTTTCTTTTCATGAGGTATGTTTACGGAGTGAACATCCTAATCCCTTTTCGTTTGTGCTCGTTCTCCTCTTGAAAAGCTGCAAAATTAGTCAAGTTTCCAGTGGCGCCAAGGAATTCGTCGGCAACAGAGGCAGCGTTATCGACTTTCTCGATCTACCGCATCCGCGAAACTCGGCCTCCTTGTTATAATGCAGTAAATTGGTAGCATCCGAGAACCATTTTATCATGAGTTCCGGTACAATTGATTTCTTCGTCTGTGCTCTCCATAGTCAAAAACACAAAATCATGCTAAATTCTGAGTGACAAATTTTTTCGTGGGTGCTGCCTTTAAGGAACATCGGCGGCATGAGAAATCAAAGGAAGAAACCTTTCGAAAGATGTAAATGTTGAATTCTTGCGGGAATTACCTTAATATATCCTTCTAAATTTGATTTTTCATAAAACCTAACAAGAATAGATGAAGAACAAACGACTGAATTAATATTAAGTTGTCGCATAAATAATGACCGCTTGGAAACTGAGCTTTGCAGGGTGCATAACTGTAAAAATCACGGAAACGAAGGAATGACAAGGTGGTCCTAAAGTGTAAATGGCGAACGGCTTGTGGTTTCTGATCGTTCAGGTATTATCTACCCAGCGCCTAAATTGGTGGGGTTATGAAATTTCAAATATTGTTGGTTGCGGCCACTATTTTTGGGACAACCTAGTACAGAAACAATAAATCAATAAAGAAACTGGAAATCTTGGGGCAGCTCCATCGCACCAACCAACCAAGTAAAAAAAAAGAATATTTTTGCAGGTTTCTGTTACTGAAAAGATACTGGCAAAATTGGTGTAGAAGTAGTAAAAACGAGGAAGAAGCATGAAAGATCTCCACAGAAGTAGTTCTCGCCACCACGAAACGACCAAAAAGGCAATGTTCCCAGCCTGGATGCTGGAAGAAGCGCATCGTTGTATTGTGTGAGTATGTAAGGGGAGGAACAACACACGTACACCGACGACGCCCCCTGAAGGCCTTGCATAAGCGATTAACAGGTTGTCAGGCAGGCAGGCGGTCTGCTTGCCAACAGCGTCTGTCCCGCATCCACTCTCGCACCTGCCCACCTCGTCAGCGCTGTTTACGTATGGTCTCCACGTATTATCCGTGCCGATCCGTGGATTATCCAAGCTAGAGGAGGAAGCCGGACAGTTTAGCACGGGAGTGTTCTGGATAATGTGTATGATTTGATCGAGGAACAAATAAAAAAGGCTGGTCGCGGTTAGAGACCACGCCATTATTGGCCGATACACAATAACAATACTAGGAATGCAGCATTCCATTTGTTTCATAAGCCGTGGATCACGATACTTTGCGTTGTTCTGTGGTTTTGGCTCACCAGTGTTCACTTTGGAGGGTAAACCTTTACCCCTACTTTTCTGTGGAGATTTCCTGTTGACAGAGCTGAAGAAAACTATGAAATTCCTACAAGATGTATGCGCGGGTCAGACGCACGTAACCCTAAAACGGAGGATGGCAGCTCCAGGTCGGCATGCATCATTGAGTTTACCTAGGGTAAGATGACGAGGCCCCGAATTTACCCATAACCTGCCGCTCAAAGTGACGGGTGAGACATACCTGACGTTGAGTGGTAGATAGGCACTGCCTAGCAGTGTTTACCCGCCATGATTTCGTGATCCATGCGTGATTTCCGACATAAAGTGATTGCGGCAAGTATCGATTATCGGACACTTACAACTTGCGCGCGTCAGGCTCTTGTAAGGCACTACTCATGAGGCCACCGATCCTAACCTTTTTTTTCAGGATGGACAGGCCAGTTTTAACCTAAGCTGAATAATAAGGTGCTGGACTGAATTAGAGCACCTTTTGAACTACATCTGGCTCTATATTCCCAAGTTAAAAAGCGCAAAACGGCCTGACGCAACGCGTGACAGGTATCGATCGACAGTGCCGTCGCTTTGGGCAAGATCTGTGTTTGCACACATCACTTTTTGTCGCCATCTGTGGGTAAAGCTACCCTTGCCGCCTAGATGTTCATGCATCACGAATTTACCTTTACGTGGGCGTTTACCATGGGTACCGCTACCCATAGGCAGCGAATTGCCCACATTTTCAACGATGTGTGCCGACCCCGGTCCTAGAGCTGCTTACCCCTGACGCATTTGCCGGTCTAGTTCAAGCCTAAATTGCCTACAACATCTAATGTTCGAGCACAGCGCTAATTTACTTCTTGGCCTAACCTAATCTTTACATGAATATAGATTTCCTGGCTAAGCATAACAAAACATTTACCGCAATTCAATAGACATGTTTTTTCTCATTGAAAAAAAAGCCAGAATGGCTAGCTGCACTCAAGACATCAAAAATTCGCATTTCACAGGGGATGGAGGGATTTAAAGCTAGCTTTGAAGGGATCATCGTTCGTAGATGAAAACATTACGTCTTTTAGGTCCATAGTTGGACAACGACATGGCTACATTAATGCAAACCCCATGAAAACCCATGTGTAACACATTCCTTGCTTTACCTAAGGCGCCATGCATCATTGACATTACCCAGAATAGAGGTGGTAAGACCCGCAGGCTTGAACGCATCGTTGAGATTATCTAGGGCAAACTTGATAACGCCCGTGTTAAAGATGGGTAGATTTGTGTGGCGTCACCACGTTTACCGTTTATCCAGACCCAGGGCTTTGTGCACCACCAAAATTACCCAGGGTAAACGTAATGATGTCCGCGTTTATGATGGATGAATTTGCGTGGTGTTAACACGTTCACTGTGGGTAATCTAAATGATGCAAGCAGTCCCCGATTTACCCATCGTTAAGGCGTGTGTCACCTCACTTACCCTGGATAACTTCGAAAAGGCTAGGCTCCGGTCCCGGACTATCATGTTTCAGTAGAAGCAAAAGTAGTTACCCATTCGTAGGTATGGTTACCCATACCATAGTTGGGTAGAGACAACGTCATATCACGTCATGCATGGGTAAACAAGTCGGTGGGTGCTTGGTAGGGCATAATCTGGGTACGTCAACACGTTTACCATGGGTAACCTCATTGATACATCCAATCCCCGGACCCACTGGATTGGAAGCAAAGGGAGTTTACTATTTGCAGGTATGGTTACACATGGGTAATAGTTGGGTAGAGACGACGTCACGTCATACCATGCATAAGAAAACATTTTGATGGGTGCCAGGTAAGCTACAGATTTGCGTAGGTTGACACGTTTACCATGGGCAATGCCAATGATGCGTATGTACTCGAGAGCGTTTCTGTGCAGACCTACGAAACATTCACTAATCGCCTAAAACAAAGCACGTTAGTGCTAGTTTTCCTCTTACTATTTTCTAAAAAAAATTCTTGACAAATTACCCAGGCGCCTATCTAGGTTGCATTATTAAATGAGTGAATAAATGCATTTAGAAGAAAACTAATTTTCTGGAGCATGATTGAAGAAGAAAACTTTCACGTTCTTTCTGGAAGAGATGGGTGGAACAGTGGAAATTATGTAAGAGCGAGGTGAAAAATGCATTTAAGTGCTATTCCTGGCTGAAATCCATGACGATACTGACGGCAACAATTTATAGCCGGAATATCACTTGTCACCCGAGTGTTATCATCTTAGTATTAAGCGAGGATAAGCTTTCTGAGAACAGAGGAAGGAATTGGCTGATATAGCCAAATAAGAAGAGAAAATTCTTCTTATCACTGAGGAAGAAATATGGCTGAGCTGTGGTTACCTATACTCCACAAAAAAAAAATTCACGGTCCCTGGCAAAGAGGGAGCGAGGCAAAACGCGATAATTACGAAATTTCACTTTGAATTTTACATTTTGCATTTTTCCGCCCATCACATCTCAGTGGAATGATCACAATAAAAACTGATGACTGACTGTTCCGGAAATTGGTTTTGTGTTGCCAAGGACACTCTTCATACGGGTGTTTCGTTCGTTCAGATTTCATCGGCGGGAAATGAATGCCTGATACGGCAGAGGTTTTCCATTTAATCCATAACCTTTCTAGATAGAATTAATGGAACTAAAGTTGACCGAAGCTACGTAGCAATTATTGAGCTATTCCGATCAGCGGAAGGCTCATATTAAAAAAACATAATTGAATCGTAATAATCAACATGAATTCGATATGACAGTGTTGTACACGCAGACATTTGTTAGTCGACCATAGAGTCGATTTCACCTGCATACTTATTTATAATATTTGTGCGTGAATATAGCGTGCTAACTGATGTATACAATTCTACGAATGAGAGAGCTCTGCTGAAAAAAGTCGAAACATTGATAATCAATATGTAATTGTTTGGAGTTGTTATATACAAGGTGATAATAGAAGGTAAAATAATTAGGCTGCGGTAACGCAGTATAAACAGTTTTTGCCTTATAAGATCGACGGGTTGCGCGTGCGGTTTCATAGCTTCGCGGCGGTAAAATCGCGGCGGGACCGACTCGGCCCTCTCATTTTGAACATGCCTCCCTTCTCATCTTTCGTCATTGTCCCGCCGCGATTCTGCACTCACAAGGGAAGAACAAGAGGCCAGGCTGGCAGATCGGAATGAAACCTATCTGGCTTGAATCCTTGCTTGACAAGGTCCTTCAGCATATATTTCATTTTTGCCCAGGGAGCTAAAAAACAGATATGGCCGAGTGGGGAAGGTGCTGAACTGTTAGGCAGATGGTCGAGGGTTCGGATCCCGTTGTGTGCATCCGATTTGCATTTTTGTTTTTTATTCCTTCTCTGTTGTTGAAATTAACTTTAAAGGGTTAGAACATGAAACCTATCTTTATTGACAAGATTTTGAGCTGTAGAGGACAATTACGAATCAGAACCCAGCCGAACACAGCCACCTGCACTAGACCATGTTGGAAATTTTCATCACATTACCACTTCTCGGGATTATAACTCAAACTTTTTCTCACTTGCATCATAATGCATCATAATGTTTCGTTTTAAATGGAGAATTTTATATTTCATAGCGACTAGAGGAACAACTGTACGATCAGTAAACTACGTTTAATGTAGTGCAGGCTGGTACATCAATAATAATAGGTTTCATGTTCTAATCTTTTAAATTTAATTTCAACAACATAGAAGGAACAAAAAACAAAAATGCAGAAAGGACGCACATGACGGGATTCGAGCCCTCGACCCTCTGCCTAACAGCCCAGCATCCTCACCACTCGGCCACCCTGTCGCTGCCGCACGGCAGCCTTCAATGCATATAAAAGTGTGGTGGGATATCTGTTTTTTAGCTCCCTGGGCAAAAATGAAATATATGCTGGAGGACCCTGTCAAGCAAGGATTTAAGCGAGGTTTCATTCCGATCTGCCAGCCTGGCCTCTTGCACTTCCCTTGTCAGGAAATCCGTTTTTTCGAAGAAGAGTGTAGATCATGAACTAACGAGCTGAATCTTTCAAATGGTTCTCTACTTGATTGAAGAGAAGATGCAGTGAATTTTTTTCAGGATCACATGGAAAAATCTGCTGCTGTTTGTTAGCGCGATTGTATTTGTCTAAAACTTTACTACACCATCAATTTTCCTCTATCAATTTCACTTCAAAGCATGAAAAATCACCTCATGCAAGCGAAATTGCGCAGGCACATATTTGCATTATGCATGGCAAGCCAGGATGAAGGGGAATTTTCGATCAGCTTGGCACCGTTTGATAGGTATAGAAAAGCATCAGTTAGGGTGTAGCTAAAATTGCTAATGTGATATGTTTTCGAATAAGAAAGTACTATGGACAAGAATGAGAAGTTCACTTTTACACGGCAAACTCTCTTGTGGAAGAACTGTGAATCCTTGGGAATTTCGGACAAAGTGCTGAAATTTCACCAGTATGGCTTAAAACGGATCACTATTCAAAGAATCGAGAGAATGAGCGTTGCACGATAGGCAACCTTCTAAGAAGGTACACTTCCCCTGGAATAGGTCGCCGAATTTTCGAAAATACTTCATAAAGTACACAAGAAATTTGCATTAGTTTATTTTTGACCGTTTATTTCTATTACTGTTTTTTTAAAATAAATATCATTAACTATTTAGTAGTATGATTGACATTTTTACTATTCTCATTTCCTATCCGAGTAGCTAAAGTGATGGAGACAACACTCTTTTCTTAAGCCCACCGCCCCTCCCGCCCGTTTTCTGTGTCCGCCACTGTATACGATGGTGGCTTGGGCAGGAAACTGGGCCCTGAGGGGGAACCAGGCTCCTTTGGCGTGCCTTAAAAAGAGCTGTCCCTAATTTGTTCTACCTGTGAGGGGAAGACAACTAGAAAAATTCAAAGATCAAAGACACACTTTATCCAGGTAAAAAGTTAACGGAAAACTGAGAAACTGATAATAAAATTAGTTCAAAAAGTTACTTTCTTTGCAGAACAGGAGAGCTCCAAAGAGCTCTCCTGTCCAGGAGACCATTCTCTTCCCTCACTGGACCTCAAATTACACCAAAATTTGGCGTTTCAGGCGAACCCGTTTCATTAAGATGCTATTAATACATCATCGTAAGAGTTCTTGGATTGTATAGAAGCAAAAAAAAATCATGGCATCAAAAATCAGATTATCAGGGTGCAAATTTCCGGGATTGGAGCTCTTTCAACTTCTACTAATTGCTTGGATCTGGGAGAACACGCTTCTCATTGCCTATTTATTCTTCCATAATTTCGAGTTCTAATGAAGAGAAAAAGGTGAAATTTTCTTGGACATTTTTCGTCGAAAGTATCCTGGAATGAGAGTTCTGGAAAATTCACATCCTTGAAAGTATTATTAGACTGGCAAGGACATGGTCCTCTACCTGGAAACCCTACAAGCTGCGAAGGAGACCACGCCTCTTTGAGTAGCGAGTAACATGAGAGAGATAGGAGAAAAAACAAAGCTGAAGGCGTAGTATAGACACTGGGGGGGATGTTTTTCCAACGGAAGCCCCGTGGTGAAAATATGTATGAAGTTGAGTTGTGAGTGGCCCGATGAGATGAACATTTTTCACGGACTTGGTGCGACAATTGGAGAAGGCGACCGATATGACGAATCACCGACGGCTCTCCTGGGGCCGGCCCGGCCCGGCCGGCTGGCCGAGGCGCCACCGCCAAATAGGCGCACTCAGCACTTTCGGATAACCCCCGTGGCAATGGATTCGTGGATAAGTGCCTCACCTGAATAGAGGCGGACGGCCGGCCGGCTGGCTTTGTTGTTAGATGCACTTGCAGCGCTCGGAAAAATGCAATGTATTCGATTATGGTGGGTTTCCAGAAAAGCATGGAATGACGCAATGATAAATAAAACTTTCCAGGAAATTTAAGGAAAATTTAGTTAAATCGGCCATAGAAGTACTCTCGACTGCTAGCTCCGCCCACTTCCAGAAGATTCTCTCTCAAGGCTAAAAATTAACACAAAAAGCGATGTTAATGCAGCGACTCATCCGGAAAACATGATGTAAGGGGACCGTTGCATGAGATACAACAGCATCCAAAAATACTATTCAAATAAGTGTTTGGTTTTGGACAATATTCAAAAATTCGGACATCCGAAGAAGAGAGATTTGCAGCTTCTCTCTACTTTCTACTAGGGAGACGTAGTCCTCAATTTTCGAATATTCGAATGTTCGACCCATTAGAAATTTGATATCTACTCGAATTTCTAATCTAAGGATTTGTTCTGCCTTGATTGTGAAAACTATGCCCTTTTTATACTAACTCCAGAATACGCAGTGGGCGGAGCCTAAATCCTCCAGGTCCTTGAGGCCAAAAGGTCCACTTCAGGAAAATGTACTGCTACATGTAACTGGTGTCGAAGACTTCTACAGGACTAATGGGTGACTCGTCCTTGAAAAATTGCCTCCATGATTATTTACGTTGCTCATAAATTGTGGGCGTTTACGTCCCATTCCCATTATAAGAGGTTTTGGAGAAAAAGTGAATGACACAATGGTTAGAGAAGCGTGAAGATCTTTCAGGACTATAGCCTCAGTGAAAAAGAGAGGAAGAAAAGAAAAATAAAGTTGAACTGAGATTTGCAAGGCAAGGTAGGTGGCGGAATGATCGCGAAGTGTTGCTAACAGCCACGCCCCTCCGTGATGCGCTGCGAGGTCTTTTACAGTAACGTTTGGATTAGTCTTCGAGTAGTTGAGTATTATCGCCAGGACTTCAGTAATCCTTTGGATCGGGAGGTTGCAAGGAAATAAGTAAAATTTTCCAGAATTAATAATAATATTATGTATGTACATAAAGTGAGCGTCGATGGAAATGCGTTCTTTGTCGATCCAAGAAGCACGCGACGCGCCGCACCGCTCGTGCTGGAATTGCCGCAGTGGTAGCTGACCACAGGGATTTCTTTGTAGTTTTTCATTCTATTTGATGTCAACTATGAATAAAAAACTAACAAACCAGCCAGACGCGACAAATCGAGCACGAGCGGCACGGTCGCACAGCGTGCTTTTTAGGTCCGCGAAAAACGCGCACCGACGTTACTGTTTCCCCCGTCTCCAAATAAATAAATAAATAAATAAATAAATAAATAAATAAATAAATAAATAAATAAATAAATAAATAAATAAATAAATAAATAAATGAATAAATGTCATTTTACTCTATAACGACTTGAAAATAGTGCAATACTATGTTAACGAAGTACAAAAATAGAGCAAAAATCTAGAGAAACGATATAAAATTTAAGAAAAAAAAACACAGCGAAGACGTCTTGAATCTTTTTGAATCTAAGGCCCTAAGTTGCCAAGAGTTAAAGGCTAACCAACACAACTGCTAAATTTGATTGCCTGGTGCTCCTCGCTGACTCCTACATAGCGCTGAAGCCTAATCCTATCCCTTTCCGAGCGGGAGATTACATGGATTAGGACGACTCAGTGCTAATTTTTCCAGAAGAATACCTTCATGTATAGACAATGACTCGCCAGGGCAATCTTGCTCAACTGAGCTGTAGTGGATGGGAACACTCCTTCTGAGGAAAAGGGGAAGAGAAACCACGGAATCTCCTTGAGCGCCCTCGGCCCATTTAGGAGGCCACTGGAGACTTCGGCGTTTCTTCAGAAATCCATGAATTATGACATTTCAGCGTGGCAAAAGTTTTCTGAAAAATTGCTCAAAAGTCGCCGGGATACGGCGCTTCTGAGTCTACTGTTTTTCTTTGGCGGAAACTTATAGGAATGACTTCAGAACATTCTGGATATTTCATATTTGGGATACTGAAGTATGTAAATTGCGCTCATTTTTTTTTCAGGAAAGAAAAAAGCAGACGAATAATTTTTCCGAGTTACTCTTCCATTTTTCCCAAATCTAAAAATTTTCACACTTCATTTCGGTTGGACTAAGGCCTCATTATTCGTATTCTTCGCCACCGTTCCGTTTTTTTCGTATATAAAAAATAAATAATCGAACTTCCCGTCAAGAGCAAGTATGCAACTGTTTCCGAGCTTTCTGGAGATGAACCAAAGTGGAAGCTAAGTTTATTAGGATAATGGGGACGCCCAAATGATTAATCAACGAGATAAGCCATACTTCGAGCGATGAGAGATCGAAAACCAGAGTTAAAAAGAGAAAAGAGCATTATTGAAAATGATAAAGTGATTCCGTTAAACTGAGAGTTCACAGTGGAAGCTCTTCTCTGTTCATTCAATATCGATAGTCTAATTTTTTTGGAAAGGAGTCCCTCTCACTAGCTGTGTAGCTTCTATAGTGAGACTCTTTGGAATTTAACGCGATCTTGGGTGCTCAGGTTATTTAGGAAATCCCGTAATTAAACGACTTCAGCACGCGATATACCCTAAATAAACTTGATAAATTGAAACGTTTTGTCCTTTATTGGTAAGATACCAACAGGAAATGGCTTTTATCTTCACACCAACAAGAAATGGCTTTTATGTATCTTCATAACTTTCTAAAATTTCGATCATCTGCTTGCATACGATCCCTGCCTACGCCTAGAGCTCCATCTCTGGAAAGAACACTTGTTGAGGACCCGAAGAAGCCTTTTTGTGAAGCTTCAAACGAGGAAGAGAGTACTCGGGATGTCCTCGAAATGGTCGTAGATCTCTCGACGAGCTTCTTTTGAAGAACATTCACAAACGGAAACAGATAACAGGGAAACTGGCGATAAGAAATAAAACTCTGATATCTGTTCCAGGTTAGAAAAGACTTCTTTGCGTTTATGATGGAAGAGAATATACATTTATAAGCTGTTTTCTAGTTTTCTAGGGCTATTGAAATACGAGCGAACCAATGTATGTAGCATCTCTGGGGGAAACAGGCATTCAGAAATTTTTATCTTCTATCATCTCTTTTCATGCAAAATTGCAGCACGGTGTTCGAGTAAACATCCTCAGTAGATTTCCTTATTTCGTGCTTCTTCTGTAGCTCAAACTACAGTGAGTGCCGATGGCTGTGCGTTTTTCACGGACTCGAAGAAGCACGCGACGCGACCGCACCGCTCGCAATAAAATCGCCGCCGCAGTGGCAAATCAGGGTTTCCTTGGTAGTTTCTACTTACACTTCATGATAAGTCTCAAGAAAACCAACTAACAATCATGGAAACCCTGCAGCTTGTTCTCGTTGCGGGAACTCCAGCGCTAGCGGTGCGGTCGCGTCGCATGTTTTTCTGTTTCCGCAAAAAATGCACCACCAGTGACGCTCACTGGAGCTGAAATACTTTTTTAATCTGGTAGAGTATATTATTTGGTGTAAACGTAAGCAGATAAACAGCTAAGTAAATTTTCAAAGCTTAAAAAAACTTGACAAGGAAAATCTCAGGGATCCACAAAGTCTTAGATATTACGGCTGTTTTGTCCAGAGAAAATTCCAGTAGCCGTTTGGAGAAAAATACTGTAAAACTTCGTAAGAATTTTGAAAATTATAAATTTTTGATTGAATTTGATTTGAAACTGATTTGATTTGAAAATTTGAGATTTGAAAACAGCCGAACTTGGAGTCTAATAGTGTTAAACTGTCATTGGAAATCGATACCATTTCATGGATTAACCCATCTTTTCCGGCACAAACCTCTACCAAATGGTCCGTGAGCGGATCCACGAGGCGAGCACTCCTCCATCGCAGCATAAACTTCAAAAAACCGATAAAGCGGCCACTTAGCGCAAAGATTAAGAGATATGGAGCGGTCCGCGAGGCAGATGTGGCACGGCTGCGTGCGAGCGAGCGCGTCTGCCGGCTTCTCGACTGGCACTAATCTCACCTCCGGATTTGGAAAATGTCAATGATCTGCGGAGCGGTGGCTGAGAGCAAGACGGATTGCCACGATGAAAACGCTCGTTATCCATTACGCCGACCATGGCGTCGTCGATGACCGTGACTTGGTGGAAAATCCGAGGGCCTCCGGAAATATTACCTCGCCAGGAGGAGGGGACCGGTGCCGCTAATAGCCGCGACTAAAATGACACATGTCGTTTAGCGGCCCGATTCCGGCGTATTTGGATAGACGAGCATTAGCTTTTTTCACGTCAGGAAATGTCGATGGAAATCTGAGATTGAGTGGAAAAAACGCCTGAATGCTGGCATTCCATTGGCACAATCCCTTCGAGACGCACATTCTACTTGGGAAAAAGACTGCAATTCATTACCCAGTGGGAATGGATTGGGTGAAAATGCACAAGTGGGGGGTTCTGGTGGTCTATTTTTGGTTCCATGGTATATACGCTAGAAATACAGTACAATAACAGCTCAACGGTACACTGCTGTACTTCAAAAAGTATTTCTATGTCTCTTTCCGAGTTTTATTTATTTATTTGTTTGTTTATTTATTGATACACCAGTGTGCAAGCCAGATAAAAGCGTAAAACTGAAACAAACGAACAAAACGTTCACCTGAATCTGAAATGGTCGGTCAAACAGGATGGGTATGGACGAAGGGAAAATTAACCAAGAGAGGGCAGGGAGGGAATCACACCGACCAAATAATCAGTTTTTTTTTTTAGAAATTTTGAACTAACCGCCTGCTATGGAGTCCTGGAGCTGTATCCAACATATTTAACCGTGGGAGGAAAAACATAGCGGTTATATGTATATCCATTCCCACTCGCTTTTATCCACTTTACTATCCAATATAACTCATCCACCTACGTGCTCATTTCTTGGCGCAAGTGCGGTGTCTCGGTGAGAGTCAACACAAAATGAAGAAGGAGTAGATCACGGATCGTTATCATGTGGGAATCGACCGGATAAAGATAACCTGCAGTGGAACGAGAGGATTTGCATATCCAAGAATATGTCTTTATTGGATAGCAGGTTCTCGAAACCACTGTTATATATCCGCTAGAGCGTGTTTATCCGACTGGATAAAGTATACTGGATACGGGCCCTGAATATCCAAAAAACTGGTTAAATTGAATTTTTAATTTAAAAAAATTGCTCGCTGAAGAGCTTCTATTCGACGACCGTGACAGATACACGTAAAACTACGGATTTTCCTGGCTGTTTTTACCGAGGAACGTCCTGAATGAGGCTAACAGGGGATCCTGGAGATCACCTCATATCCCTCAGAAAGATATGGGCTATATGGTATGCTTTTCTGAAAATCTGAATGATTCATGAAGCGTTTTTCCTCTCAGAAACATTTCTTTTCCAGAATCCTCAGCTATCTCAAAGTTGAATGGTCCACCAACCTAACGTACACACTCCATAGTGCAGAACCAGTCAATGGCCATGCAGGCCTATCATAGAGCAAGAAAAAACCGAAGTGCTGAATGAAATTGCCCTTCTCCGAGAGTGTGACGTGCCCATATACGTTGACTTATCCGAGGGGTACAGCCCACAACAAGGCCCAATCGCTAAATGAGTCCAACAGGTCTGCAGAAAGAAGCCCTAAGAGCTCGAAGATATAAAAACGGGATTTGCTGGCTTATGCTTCGAAAAGGCCCTAAATTGCGAGAAATTGAGAAAGTTTATGGGAGCATCATTCCATCATCAAAACAAGGATGCCGTAAAAAGCCACATAATCTGAATTCTCAGATGATTTCTCAAGTCTGTCCTCGAAAAAGTGCGAAGAGAAGTCGAAAAATTTGAGCCAGGATGCTTTGAGCCAAGATGGAACATTAAGACAACCCAAGGTAAATGTGGTAAGAAAATGGTGGTATTTTCGTGCATGTGAAGCTGCAGCTCCATGGAGGCTACCCAGGGTAAGCATATTAACAACATACGAGCTTACTCATGGTTAGGATAGATGTGAACACGTTCCCCCAGAATAACCTTGATAATGCATTCAAGTTCTGAACCCATCAGCTTATCCACCCATACGTGACGTTGTCTGAATTCGACTGCTACCCATGGGTATGAGATTACCCATACTTCCATCGAGGCCCTTCTCCATTTATGTAAAACAAATGAAAGAGGTGCATGGTAGGTATGTGAGATGAACCTTAAATGAGTGCCAGATAATGGGTAAACTAAGAGGTGTTGCTACGTTTACCATGGGTAAACTCAATGATGATTGGACTTGGATGTATAATTGAGATCAGACAGGTTAGATGTGTTAATGACCGTACAAACAATGTTTAAAATTGTGTGGGGTCAACACGTTTACCCTAGCTGACCGATCCGTGAAGAGATACGTAGTTTTCAGCGTCATGTGCTATTATATTTCCAAAGCACCGAATAGCCTTGGGAAAAGTAGTAGTTTCACTGAAAGACTAGCAACTGGTGTGCTGTACATGAGTCACTACATTTTTTTGAATTCATACTCTTCTGGAATTCAGAGTGAGCAAGGACATGCGCACTTTCCTCATGCAAGAAACTAATACAAATTCTAAATTAGGGACAGCTCTAGAAACTAATGCATCAGCCCTCGTAGAAGGCTGCTTGATTCGCGCGAAAGTATAAACTAGTCGCAATTCGAACACGCTATGTTTACTCGAGCGTACCGCGAAAATAGACCAAGTGTAAGTAAACTGAGAAGGTTCTGAAGTCCTGCAGGCTGTGGTTCTCTTGGAAGGAAGGAAATGTTGATGACTGCTAGGAATTGGGAGTATGCTCTCAGGATGTGGGCGAACCTCTGGTGAAAAGGAAGAAATGAATACGCAAAGAGGAGAAAATACCCTAAGCCTCATCCTACTTCTCCTAGAACAAAAAAATTTAAAAAGGAAATAAATTATAGTCAGATGATGCACAGGTACGTAAATCGGCCAGTTGCAGTTCTAGGCATCCAAATGGATATTCCATGTATTAGGTTGTTGCAAAATCGATGTCGGATTTTGACTGTTGGATTTCGAATTGTCGTAAATCGGCAAAAACTGAACCTTTTCTGCCGCTCTAGTGCTCATTTGAATCAGCACATCTTCGCCATTTTTCAGCTGAGTTTTCGTTCCACTAGGCCTGAAGCCAAGCCCTTCGGACCCAGGAAAAGTGGCGAGATCGTTTTGAGCTAACGTATTTTTGCGGCTTATTCTTTCTCTCAGGGGTAGGTCCCACCGCTTGAATGTGTGGTCATCTGTAGGGGAACAGTCCGCTGAGTAAGGTAAATAAAGAAGAGTCCCGATCTCCGCCTGCATCTACTTCCGGAGCGTCTTGTGTGAAAAGTGTGGTCTTGAGCCACTGTGAAATACTGGAGGATAATCGAACTGGATCCACTTGTTCAGTTTTTCCATCATGCTCGTTTCTCCGATGGCCCCAGAAATAATGGAATAATGAACCTCAAGGTCACCTTCGAGATATTGAACAGGTCTCCTGGTGATAGCTTGCAACAGTGCTTTCAAAACGGCGTTGACGTCATCGAATTTTTGTCCATAACTCTAAGGCACGTGTCTCCGATACTAAATGACTTGGGCCAACACTGGCCTATAACTTTGTTAAGGATTCCCTCCTGCATAGGTTGGCAACATTTCATGTCCAAACTACTCTCTTTCTATAGAGTTCGAATACACGAAACAGTTTGGGTCGAATTTTAGCGGACGAGTACATTCTGATTCAAGCCCAAAAACCACAATAAAAGTGGGCAGATCTGAACAGAAATGAATGGGCAGAAAGAGAAAGGAACGTGCTTTTGAAGGAGCACAAAACATTTGGTGGAAGCACCATTTCACATCTCAAAGCATTATTCCAAAGTTCGTGGTCGAAAAATCCGACATCGATTTTGCAACAACCTAATACCTCATTTCAACCAGTTTATAAGAATGGAACAAAAGACCGCAACTTCGCGACTCGAATGTATTGTTCCAGGAAGAGGTATGCAGATAGGGAGGATACTATATAAAGATTCCAGTAGAATACGAGAATTGTCCCTCAGCGTACTTATGCGTGAGATAGAATAAGCAAGTACAGACGAGAAAAGTAGGCTGAGTAGAGTGTTGACCGAATAAAAATCAAATAAATTCAATTAATTTAAAACAGTTCAGCGATCCATCCAAAAATCGATCACACCAAAACCACAAAGTTCCAAGCCGGTCTCCATTTCCTGAACATTTTAAGTTATCGATTTATTCGAAAACGAGTATCCGAATATCGAATGTATCTAATACTTTGTCCAATCAGCACGCTAGGGCTAACCCAAGTAACGAACGAGACGACAATAATTGACGAACTGGGAAGTTTTTCCGCTTCTGAAGGGCACGTCGGAAGATGTGTGGAGTAGGATGCCCATGAGCAATGGACTACTCAGGAAATAAAGGGCTGAACCAATGTGTCCTTCTAGCTTACATCCTTCATAGAGCACAACGATTACCCAAAAAGAAAGTTCTCCTTCTACGGTAGACACCGTTTCCTGTAAGTTTTCCAGCAAACGTAATTCATAGAAACAAAGAAGATTGGAACTTTCCCAACTAACCTCAAAAATATGACATTCAAATTTCTTAGCAACTTTATTCCAAAGAAACCATGGTTGTGGAGCGTTGTACCTGGAAAAGGGGGCACGACCGAGCTCTGCCATTGGCCCTTTGCGGGGGATGACCAATCACAGAGGTTGACCGGGCCGCTCTCTTCAGGTATAACATCTCATACCCCATGCCATTATACTTAATTATTAGGACAAAATAAAACTGGAAAAAGCTAACTAGCTTAAGCAAGAACCCAATCTAAAAGTATCCAAGATTGAAAGGAGGAAGCCGCGAATCTTTTGCTATCATTCCTCATAGGTTGTACTGTACGTACTTCTTGCTCCTCTACGGGAATTCGAAATTTAATCCTATTCGAAATTGAATTTTCGACCTCAAATACGTCTAATGCATTATCCGGTCCTTAGTATAGGAGCTACATATGCGAGACAAATGACAAGTTTGGGAGAATGGATGCAGGTTCCACGAAAGCGCGGTCGATCCCACTCGAGACATTGGAGGACATGGATTGATTGACATGAGGCAGAGAATTCCATAAACTTTTCATGGATCAACCTAATTTATTTATTCATTTATTTATTTGAATACACCCCTAGGTGTGCCAAAAAATAAACCAGTGAACGTCAGACATATGTTCCGCTTGGATAATAATGGAAAAAAAATGTGCGACACAACAAGTGACAACAAGTGACGGGATAACAGATCATTGTCCTACTAAGGAAAGTGAAAGAAGTCCCCTTTTCCCACTTCCCGAGCGCAGTATGCTAATCATTAACCGAAGAAAAACTTCTGTAGTTCTGTTTCACTTTACTTTACTTTACTTTAATTAGTCAATCTCTGCATTTATGGAGAGTGCAGCGCTTCACCTAATCTCTCCATAAATCCGTTTGGTAAACTTTGAATTTCTACGTTTAAGGTATAAGGCTCCACATCCATGGTTTCCTTGGAATAAAGTTTCCAAGGAATTTGAATGTCATGTTCGGTGATATACATATTGTCGTTCTTATTAATTTCGGACCTAGACCTAAAATCTTTTAGAGTTCAATGTTGCCATCATAGATTAGAAAAAGCTGAATGAAACAACAATGAAACAACATAACCTTTTACTTCATTCCTTATTTTATTGTTTTCATCTGTACCTTTGTATTTGTTAGTAAACAGTAAACAGACAAAAAGCGATAAGAGTCCAAGCATCGCACCCGAAATTCAATTCGGAAGTGTGCAGGAAATCGAAAAAAGCACGCAGTGAAATTAGTAATCCGATGAACTGCCCTCTTGAAGACCACGCACCGGATGTATAGTGGGCGGCCGGCCGCACTGCTCCGCCTCCATTTTTTTTCTCGCGATTTGATGAAGCAATTATGAGAATTCGATCTCAAATCCTTAGGGTCTTTAGCGCAAGATGTACGGACATGATGAACGCCAGCGATAAGCTGAATCGAGCCGTTGGTCGAATGGGATTATTTGTGGAAACGGGAGCTTCCACGCTACCAGTGCTTAGCGGAACAGCAAAGAGGAGGAGAAGGGAGAACTTCTGAACATTCACATGAGGACGACGGACTTTATGCTGAATCAATTCGATGATCTATTCATTAATTTCATCAAACCACTCTATGCCTCATTCAAAACAATGCTAAAGGGTCCGTAAAAAGGAAAGCGTGACCTGTGATACAAAGAAAGAAGGAAAAAGCAGTAAAGTAGGAAAAGTAGTGCTAAAAGACGAAAAAATGAGCTTGGGCTAGGGAATATGTACAATGAAATTCCAATGTTGGCACGTAAAATTCAAGTTCTATCCGAAGACATGATAATGTTTTTCCATTAATCCAAGAAAACGATATTTTCTTACCACAAACACAGATTCACATAACATATTCCGGACAACGTGATCTTCTTGTCCCAAAAACCGTTCCCCTGTGGCAGATGGTGCACATGGTGCACTATTTAAAGAAGTATCCTTTGACCACGCGGCTAGTCATTTAAAAACATGCCCTGTCCGGAATGTGTTAAACTTGGATGTCGTCAAGAGTTAGCATCTGTAGTAATGCTTCTTTACATCCTAAGTGCGCACATCAGTCGCGCGTCATACGCACGCACTAGTGGCGGTGGCAGGGAAGGGGGGGGGGCGGGAGCGCGTCCCCCCCCCCCCTCCGAGAATGGGTCGCCAAATTTATTGAAATTACTTTACAGTACATATAAAAATCTTGTATTAGTTTATTTTTATTTGTTTATTTTTATTACTAGCTTTTAAATATTGATCATTTATTACTTATTATTAAAATTAATATTTTTATTAATTTTATTTTCCCTCTGGGTCCCCAAAACGGCGGAGACTCTAATTTTTTTTCACATGCCCCCTCCCCTCCCCTTCCCGCCCACTTTCTGCGTCCGCCACTAGCACACACCCATTTGAAGGATTTTTCATAAAGACCGGTCAATGCGGCATATACGTTCCCAATGAAAGGAACGCACTGCCGCTGCGAGGTCGTAAACGCGTGCGTTTGAGCTGCGTTAGCGATGGGACTGGCTTTTCCTTCATCATTTAGACGCACGAGTGTCAAACGCAATATCAACGCAAAGTATAAATTGCCATTAAGGCAGTGTATCACTTCATGTCGGGTATAGGGATATCAACGGAATCCGGTCCTATTCGACACGCTGGTTTCAATGATGTGTTATACTTGTCATCCGAAAAAAGGTCTTGGGGGTTTAGGTGGTTTAAGTTTAAGACGTCTGAACAACCTTACGAAGCAGACAGGCAGTTTGATAGAACGTTTCTACATTTGAAAGAGATGGATGGGGGAAACGCCGCAAGCAAAAGTTGTATGGTAAAAAAAGGGCTTAGTGAAATCTGTATTTTTATTAAAATCTGAGGAGGAGTGAGTGAAATCTGCATTTTAATGTTATGAAAGGTCAGATTTGAGTTGGTATTCAGGAGCTTAGAAATTCTCCAAAATACCGGAAATATGATTCAACCCGAAAGATTGGAAAAAATCCTGGAGGTTAGATGGAAAAATCCTGGAGGTTAGATATCCTCTTATATAAATCTTGGTAGTGCAACAAAATTTTCTAGAGCGCAGACGTGGGGGCCCGGCACGTGATCGCATTCTTTCATCATGGGCTCCGCCCATAGAGCGTGATAGAGCGTGTCGGAGGGTGAGGCGGAACTTACGAGACGGTCGGCCGATGTTTCGTCATAGGTGCATGGATGTAGTGGAACTCGCGGTGGGACCCAACCTTCGCTGGTCACGATGATGATGGATACAGTCGCCAAAGATAAAAGCGAGAGACTTAGACAGTGCTCTCAGGATTTCGCGACGGGACCAGCCTCCTGCGCTGGCAGTCCCGCGGCCTACGAGTGAGACAGTGTTTACCAGTTTTCAGGCTGCATAATGTACGGAGCAGGATTATCGCTATGAAGTGCTATGCAACTCCCTACGGCATTGTGTGGCCCACAGATGCCCGATCGCGGCGGTGCTGTGCGGCCCACAGATGCCCGATCGCGGCGATGCTGTGCGGCCCACGGATGCCCGATTGCGGCGGTGCTGTACGGCCCACGCACGACCCACTTCAGCTCTACGATGTAGGTGGCCGGGAGAGGGGATCTGCAACACCGAGGCCACTGAGTAGCGGCACCACCTTTTCTGAACACTGCTTAACTTCCTTTTATTGCTCTCGTAATCTACAAAAGGTGCGTGTACACCGATGGCGTACAGGATCTCATCAGGGTTGAGAATGCTAGGATATCGGTCCCATGGTGCGAAGGGTGCGCCAGCGCCCAGTGCTGCAAAAAACACTGAGATACGAGATCACCAACGGAGGAAGGTTGTGCTAGCGGGTAATAATGTGAAGAGCACCAAAGATATGAGTCCATCGATACAAAAAGGATGTCTTGGTCCTATTATTTTGGAAACCCCAAGGATGTCGGTCCACCGATGTAGAAAATTAGTCAGCGCTCAGCATTGTGGGAAAACCTTGGGTAAGGAGGGTGCGCCGCAACTCAATAGCGTATAAAAGACCATGCCACGGGTTTGTCGAAGGAGTACCAGAGCGCTTCAGCTCAACAATGTGGGAGACGTCCAGATACAGCAAATAAATGCTGTGATAAAGAACGGGAGGACATTACACCGGGGAGTAATTTACATGACGATATGTGATGAAGAATTTTCGATTAGGGCTATAATCAAGGTAGGAAGCTCGACGTTAGCTAGGCTGCCAGAATAGCAGAACGTTAGCTAGGGTGCCAGAATAGTATAAGCATTTCATAGGTGGGGTTCTGTCTTTCGGCACAGTTAATGATTTTTGCTTGTTACCTAATTTTCTAAGGTCTCCAAAAGTGTGATTACTTTGCAAAACTTCAAGTGGCTGCCCCACCCCACTTCCTAGCGTCCCGTAGGGGCGCTAGTCACATTAAACAATTGGAATACACAACAGTTTGACTATCAAAAGAAGGCAAACAATCACAACCAATCTGATTCTACTTGGGAATAAAGGATAGAGGAGTCGCTTGTAGTAATTTTCTTTTGGATGGATGACTTGGGCGCAGTGCCGCAAACGAACCTTTGACGGTGTGAGCGACTGCGTGCCTTCACTGCAGTGCTCGTGGCAGTTCTTGGAAATGAAATCGAGAATTCACACCTAACTAATTTTCTTGAAATTCTAACATAAGTGTGTTCGCACTTGCACTGTGCTCAATCACTATAAGTATAATAGAATCGAACCGTTCCCACAAAGTCTTTCCATCTTTTCATTAGCAGTATTCGTTGAAACTCTAACCAAAAACGGACAATAACAGACACGTGGAGTAGATCTCCATGTACTCTGGTCTTCGAATCTGGACATATTTGAAGAAGTTTGTTTTATATATACTTCTGTTCCGACGTTTGGCGGACCAGAACATGAATTCAGCGTTGAAGCACCTTCAGGTCTCTGAAGAAGACGTTACCGTCGAAAAGTCAGGTCGCCAGAAATAAAGTAAACTTACCGACCTGATTGGCGCAGAAGTACATATAAAATTACACCTGGAGTGTTTATCCAGACCAGACTTTGAAGGAAATGTGGAAGAAGTCATGGTCGTCCTGCGAACAAATGACACGGAGTGGGAATAAGGCGGGTAGGGNGCGCTAGTCATAGGAAAAGTTTGGATTATACTTTCGTCCTAAACCCTACCCTAAACCACATCATACATGGCGAAGCCTTTGCCAGCGGTAGGGCCCCGGAAAAACAAGTGCCTACGGGTCGGAAAAGGTGTTATGCTTCTATGATGGTTGTGTGCGCATGTACTGAGCAGAGCGCCGCGAGGTGTGTGTGTGCGGTTAGAGAGGAGCTCGGAAATCAGTTATGAATGAGATATGGTGTGGGCCGTAATAATGGGGCGCTCGTGTAGGAAACGACCGGAATGAATAAAACAGAGCAGATAAGCCCCGCATGCTGAGCTTGTGTATAGCGTAGTGCAGAGACCTTGGCTACCGGCTTCTATTTCGCCGCTCAAATTCAAGGGAAAACTGGCAGGAAAGCCTCAAAAAATGAGCGGAGTTTACCTTGAGATATTACCTGAAGTTCAAGCGAGGTGACCCGCTTGCTGGGCACAGAGTTATTGGATCTTAACAGAAATAAAATTAACTGCTGTAAACTGACGAATTTTTGTGGAACATTTGATTCGAGAGGACATGCTTTCGGGTTTCTGTCTAAAACCTCTGGATCGAGCGATGCGAGAAATTTAATCCATAAACATAAAAACGAGGTGGACAGCATTAGGGTAAAAATTCTAAATAGATATATTTTAGGTGAATTTCCGGTAACACCGAAGCAAAAAGGGTATCGTTGGTCCATAAAGAAAGATAAGAAAAAGGCAGAGAGGGAGAGAATTTCTAATGCCTGATCCATAACTGATATTACCCAGGGCAAACGTGTTGAAGCCCGTGCTGACAATGGGTAAATCTGTAGGCTGTTTACACGTTTAATCTGGATAACATTAGTGGTGTATGCTGGCCCAGTGCTCGTAATCATAAATGTTATTAGGAGGTTGTGGTCTGCATGCTCTCCTGAAGTGGACGAGTTTTCCGGGTAGGGATGGGTAAATTGGTGAAAACGATTCGTTTCAGTTAGCATTGGAATGTAGCGGTAAAGATAGCGAGCTGTAGCATATTCTGCTTAAGAAACTAGTCCGCTCCGGGTGAAAGAGAAGCCTATAACCTTTCCAGGAACATTCTCGAATATGGATTTACGGCTGGTGCAAAGTACGTAGTTTTTAGGCTAATATATAACAACAAAGGGTTACCCCGGCATAGTTGGACCTGTCTTTTAGTAGGTTACCTATCGGTGAGAATATTCTGCTTTGACCATGGGAGCTGAAGGAAATAGAGGATCCGCCCCCCCCCCCCCTAGCCNAAAGTTTTTGAGAAATTCATCTCGTGTTCAAAAATGCGAAGATAAATATTAAAATCAACGATATGGAGAAGGAGCGAAAAAAATAAATAGTTCAGTAAAAGGCAAAGATCCAAGCCTCTTTCATTCTGGACTGCCACTCATGACATCCACCGTGTGCAGCACTTTGTGCTATGCGTCCCCAAATCACTGTCTACTCGGTGCACTCTTTAGCTAAGCGTTACGATAGCCGTCCGCGTGACCTAATCCGTCTAATTTGTTGCTATCAAAAAGGAAAAAAAACAATAGCCCTTTTTAAAACTCGGAAAGTCGCTGCTTGTTTGATGTTCTAGATGCAACGTTTTTTGATACACAGCAGAGAACGTTTCTGTACTTTTGCTGGCCATTCTCATATGCCCAACTGAATCTCGGAAGAAACAGATGCCTGTAGGACTGCTTTTCGTGGACTCAAGATTTCCAGCTTGCAACTTTGAAACCTAGGAAAATTGCTGCTCTCGGAAGAGCTACTACAACTCACTGACATGTGGAGCGAGATAAGTGCTTTCAAATTTTGTTTCAAAGCCAGAGAAAAGCCGGTGAAAAGAAAAAAGCTGTAGCTGAAAAATCAAGGTATCATGGTAATATCCAATAGCCAATAGCCCTTCGATTTCTTGGATTTCTCGCTTGTTCTGCGCAGTTCCTGCATTGAACTTCAGTTTACGTAGCATTACTTGAAGGTCTGGAATTTGATGAAACGTAAAATGCGAAGAGTTCCGCGGATGTCGACTTCGAAAACAAAAGCTTTCATGGGTGCTGCTCTAAGTCCTCAGCTGAGACTCGAAGACGACTTAGGAATTACTTCTGGTGCTTGGAGGCGTTTCTTGGCTGCAGCTCGTGCTTAATACAAACTAATAGCTTGGTCCAGAAGTCTTGCACCAGTAATTACTCGTCGATCCAGAGTTTTTCGGCCAAGAATTGAAATTCTTTGGAACTAGAATGTAGTAGTATGTTCTATTACTTCACAGCTATAAAAATCGGTAGACTAGGCTCCATCCACCAAAGATGATGGTATGATTATTTAAAAAGTGTAAAATTTGCTGCAAGACTTTTGGACCAACCTTGTAGCATCAGCAGGTATCAAACCCGAAGGTTAAGGGATTCACAGATAGCGTAAACAGAGGTAATTTAGCATTTTTCGCACTGAACAAAGAAGACAACGTCGAGTTGCTACATCAGGAACGAAATAATTCTGAAATTCTGCGTGCCAATGGGCGTCTTGGGAGCTTTCCCGTCACGCAAGCATGGGAATGGCCATTAACAGAAGTCGGTAAACAGGGTTGAAAAGGTGCTAATCGGTTCTGGTTCGCACAACAGCTTAGCGAAATATGCGAGCAAAGATGAAGGCAGGAATTGTTGTAAATATTATGTGGTTACCTAAAACTGTGACCATGGAATAAGTAGATGTTGAAGAATACTAAGTGGCAGGGCGCAGCAATGTACATCGGCTGAGGTGTGGGAACTGATAAAAAGCGAACAACAACAACAACAGCGATATTATCTATTTTATGTATAGTCTGTTAGCTCAATGAGTGTACACGAGTGTGAAATGAGTGGCTGATACCACTACGGTCGTAATTGCAGACAAAGTCCTCCCATGGGCACTCCGTGGGCTGACAGACCATACTATCTTTAGAGAAATCCTTCAAGGATCCCTTTTTTAGGTTTCAATCCGCGAGATTTTTTTCCCCGACCGACATACATTACTTACATTATTTATTCCCCTCTAATTTTATGCATTCTCTGAATGCCAATTCTCTGTGATTGCGAAATGTGGACATGGACGATGGAATCCGCTGTAGCCCTCCGGTCAGCATAGCGACCCTTAGAACGAGCAATGCTTGGTGTTCGCCTTGTCGATGTAAGCGCAAAGATTATTCGAAGCAAAACGGGACTGAAAGACTGGATTCACACTGCACTCAAACAAAATGGAAGTATGCCAAGAAACTATCACTTTGTCATGAAGAAATGTGGGCGAGTGTGACAACAGGCTAGCTATCAATTTGCAAATATATAGTCAACTCCAAATGTCCGTAGACAAGAGTTGGGGCCGCGGCGCGGGTCTCTCGCGGTCTGCTGCACGGATTCAGCGTGGCATGCAGGGCAGAGACGCGGAGGAAAACCGCGCCGCGGTCCCAACTCTTGTCTACGGACATTTGGAGTTGACTATATGTAGCAAAGGACGGTCGAACTCTCGATGATTTGATGACATTCTAAGATTTGGGCAAAGGTACTCAAAAAGCGACGGGTGGACCACTCTTCTCAAAGGGTGAATGAGGAAATCCGCTGAACTCTTCGCGAAAAAAAAACCAGACCACATTCTGTGCTATCGTGATTGAAGAATCAAGTAAATAAATAAATATAATAGATAAGTGCCGTCACCACGACGTTCCGTTTAGCTTAGCTAATGAACAATAAATAGGGGAATAGGTTCTACGACGCAACCGAAATTGAGATTTAGAAACTGCTCGAATTCCTCCACAAGCTGGAACAACGATGGGAAAGTTTTTGAACATGATGTGCTTTCATCCATTGTGTCGTGCGGATGTGCACAAGGCAATCATAATTGCATAAGGTTCGTGCAGCAGAGTACTTACTCATTATCGTTGAATGTGGACAATGCAAGGAAAGAAGAACGAATGTGTCTGGAGGTTCGAAAATTCACCAGCTTAGTTAAAACATGTTCAGATAAACTCCTTGTTCGGGTAAGGAATATACAATAAATTGAACAAATTATTCGAGGTTAGAAGTTCTCTCATATCCTTTCAAATAAACCCTGATAGTACGCAGATTTTTCTAGTGCCGGCTGGCACGGGTGGCAGGGCTGGCACGTCTTCGCTTCCTTCCATCATCGAATCAGTCCATATGTGGGAAGACGTGAGTGATGTGCCGCAGACATCGTCTTCGAATTAATTCTCCCTTTTCCCTGAATAATCCATAAGCAAGCGCTATTTATGGTAAGGTGTAGCACATGTTTCCACCTTTAGAGTGCCCATACGGTACCATCGAGCGTTATGAGATCGAACGAGTAAGGTTTAAAAGACTTGGACTAATAGATTTACTAGCCGTTTCTAGTGCAATGCGACTGATAGATTCACTAGTCGTTTCTGTTGCAATGCCCTCTTTACCCTGTGAGCTGGAGAAGAACCTTGTTATAAAAGGAGTGTTCTCCAAATAAACAAATGATTGATTAGAAGGACAATACATCCTCTCAGAACATTGTTTTGGCCATAATGTGCTGAAACCGACGAATATGATAGGAAACCCCTTTGTGCAGCTAACAAAAATAGAAAAGAAATGAAATCATCACATATACAGGAGGATCTGGTATATTTCATTAATGTTGTTGTGAGTTGCCAATACGTGCTATTTCTACTCACTATTTCGACTCTATAGAGGTATTTTGGTGAAAGTGGGCCCTGGATCCAGCAAAAGATTACTACTTGCAGCATGGCACTATGGCCTTTTCTAGTTTTCCTTTATGATAACCTGTGAAAATAGTTATCAAACTGATCAAGTACATTAGCCTATTGTTTTTGTATTTTTCCTTCATTCTACGCTGAAGAACGACTGCACTTTATCTTTCATTTAATTTCGATTTTCTCGATACCTTTACTACGGTCGATATTTTTCACGCACCTATTGGTGGTGGGACCTATCGGGTTTGTATCATCGTGAGGGAAGATAGGGCGTAGTCAGGCGACTCTGATTGGCGCATTCGGGAAGCCCGCCACGCCCACCGAACTCGAACGGTGTCAATCCCGTAATGCATGGTGTATTTGTGCCTAGCGTCGTACGATATCAAACAAATAAGCGTGACGGGCGGCATGGATGCGCCTATCAGAGTTGCCTGGGTACTCCTGCTCTTCCCTTATGATGATATACACCCGGATCTATCTTGTGTAGCACCTTTTGCTCAAAGCAACGACTACACTACGCCGCCNGTGGAGATGAGATGAACTTCAGCTACATTCGAAAACACCGTTCTCATTCAGAATCATTTTTCTAAGATTTACACATAAGAGGAATCTCCAGAAGCTGCCAATTACAACGATATACGTGATTTCGTGCAAAACTATGGAAAAAGCCGTTTTCTAGCCCTGATTATGGTGGAGATTGTGGGCGGAGCCAAGGCGAGACCACGTTTTCTCCCAACATGCACTGTCTTGCTTATCGCATGAAGCGCACCTTACATCTTACAAGCAATTGGACAATTAATGCAGCCTTTGTTAAAAAGATAGGCGGACTGCGCGTGCGCTCTCTCACCGTCGCGGCTGCAGATTCGTGGTGGGACCTTCTCCACAGTCTCACTTGGAGCACGCTCTTTACGCATCCCTCGCCTAGGTTCCGCCGCGATTCTGCAGTCACGGAATCTCTTCAAGAAGAACTATACCTCTCACAAGTACTACGAAACTCTTCTGAAGATGTGGTTCAGGATTTGCATTATTCCAAAAACTCGTCCTCCCATCTTGACCACGCCCACAAGCTCCTCAAAAATTGAGGCCGGAAAACGGGTTTTTTGGCAGTTTTGCATGGAATCACGTACACCATTGTGATCAGCAGCTCCTCGAGATTCTTTCCGTGTGAAAAATAAATAATAAATACGATTCTGAAGTGTAATAGTGCAACACCAGATATCCACGATTGTTAAGGATCTCGAAGAGGTTACGTTAGTGTAAATTTTTAATTTTTTTCTCTTCTGAGTTCCTATAGGGTCGTAAAAAATCATCAGACCTCTTGAACACTTCCACTTCTGGAATATTCATTTCCATTCCAGAAATACCCATTGTTTTTTTTCTGAAAAAATTTCGCTTTCAAAGATTATTTTACCGTCTCATGGGCAAGAATAGCGAAAGTCAATAAAATCGATAGATCGATACTTCGCGCAAAATGGTTGGCATATTGGTATTCAGCGTATTGAGTAAGCCTAGCAACCCAAACATACAAAAATACAAACTTTCGTTTTTATATATGCAGAAGATGTGGGCGAGAAACCGCCGCCAGAGCTGGATTGTAGAGCCATCTTTCTGGATATTCTCAGGAAGATCGATATAAGGAAATGACGTGGGTGATAGGAAAAGGGGCGGAGCAACAGTGCCACGATTGGAGCATTCACGTACCTATTCTTGTCCTTCCTTCTCAACTCACGCACATCTGATAACAGAGACGCATATCGCAGAAAATTATTTCGAGAAAGGCGATATAAACTTCCTCAGGAAAATTTTTCCAGAAGAGGGGGTAGTCAAAAATTTCTCGGAAGCGCTCGAAGCTCTCACTTGCGAAAGTTGGATAATGAGGCCTCGAAAGACGAATTGCTGTGATTCCGCAGCTCTCCCAATGAGGTAAGAAACGTTCGGGACAAGGAAGAATGGGCTTTGTGTCGTCTACGCAGCTCAAACTTCTCATTGGTGACCAGAAATCGCTATAAGATCCCCACAATAGTTTAGGAAATTCCTGGATGATGTTCAGAAGAGCATTGGTTAATTGGGAACGTTTTAGGTAACCAGTACCTAGGATTTTAGTTCTTTAGGTTGGTTTTGTGATGGAAAACGACGGTATTACCGAGTATGCTTTGCTACATATCGTTAAATGGTCGAATTGGGTATTTATTCGACCGATTGAATGTCGAATTTCTCGAACATGAAGGAACAAATTCGAAAGTGAGAAAAAACGAACTCTCTCGATTTCTCGAAATGAGATTTCTGACTATGAGAACTTTCGAATGATTCATCCGAGCGATCGAATAATCATTCAATCCGGTTCCAAGTATATTGGGCAGCATATTTTTGGAACAATTCTCTTTTGAAATGAAAGCGTACCCTGTATTTTTAAACTTGATGCCGGAGAAAAAATACACAAATTTTCCTTTCCCACGAAGTAACTTTAAAAAATAGATGAAAATTTTGCCTTAGCGGTGACTTGAATTCGTAACATTACCTCTTCTAACAGTATTCGAACGATTGCATTCATCAATTTTACCCCCGGTTTTAACAGTTCTAATTTTAAAATTTTAAATTAAATCTATAAATATTGATTAAATCGATATCTCAATAATTTTGCTCTGGATCAATCAGGACACGTTTATTCGGGCTCTCCAACGCAATGAACACGACTGTGTATTTCAAGCGTTTTTCACTGCCGTATCGATGCATTGATAAATCGATTTATCGATTTCTTCTTATTTTCGCTCAAAAACATGTGAGGACGGTTTAGAGAGGAGGAGTTGCAAGCAAATTGTACAAAAAGACCAATTTATTGAACTTTTCTCTCATGGGTTGACAAAAAACTGGTATTGAGGCATTGAGGTCTTTTAACCCATTGACGACAGCGCGGCTCACCGGTGAGCCGCACTTTTTTGGTCGCGTGGGACCGTGTGGCTCACCGGTGAGCCGCGCTCTTCTTTTCAAATCGTAGACCTCATTTTCGCATCATTTTGCTGTAACTTCGTACGAATTTGATGTAATTCAGTTAGACACTATTCCACGAATCGTGATATGCGACATGCTCCTGTGCTTACTACAACAAACAGCATGTAAAGAGTGCAGTTTTCAGAAACGGCGTAGGGTGACTCACATTTCCTGGGTCCTGAAAAGAAGCAATCCTCACAAATGTCGAATTTTCGACACAGAATCACTAAATTATGGCTTGACCTCCGTGCTGTGTTGGAATGGAGGCATACCAACGCGTATTCGTTTCGCATATTCCCTTATAACATTGAAAACTCCTCAAAGAAACTTCTTGCAGTCTTAGAAAAAGGAAACTAAGGTCGAGTGCCCCAATTTTTCATCTAATGATAGCGAAAATCTTCCAAAACTATATTCTAGATTAATTTTTAAGAACTATCTATTTTCTTTCTAGTATTCCTATTGTTATTGCATGAAACCATGCATCCGCCGCGCTATCGAAAGGGGCGGTGGTCCCACGCGCCGGACACGCCAAAACGCTCGCGGTCGTCAATGAGTTAACCTGCTGATAAAAGAAATGCTGCTCACTGGAGGGTAAATGGATTGATAAATCGACTTATCGATTTTGTTCAATTTTACTAAGGGACGAGTGAGAACGTGTCTGAAGCGACATTTCACCACGCTCGAGACAAATGCGATGGAAATTTTGCACGAAAACATTGATTTATTGATTTTATCGATATTCCCTCCAATGAAAAAAAAATGTCATGGACCTTCTTCAACCTGCTGGCTACAGAAATAGTAAAAAATATAAATGAAACTAAAATATATTTGGATGAATTAACGGGCGATAATGGTGGTTCGGATCAGTGTAAAATAGGTAGGGGTATCAAAAATAAAAAAAATAAATATTTAAATAAGTAATAAATAAGCAAATTAAAATAAATATTCAAATAAGTAATTATACAGCGTGACACAGAATCCAGTGCAGAGTCTCAAGGATAAATGGTAGGATAAATTTATTTATCTGTAAAATATGCAGCAAAAACCGTCTAAATTCCGGATAAAGCACACTTAAAGTATCTAGAGCAACACAAGGACGTGTTCTTTCAAAACGTTGTAAGTCTAAGTAACCCCTGGTAACAGGGTATGCAGCTTTATAGGATTACATCCTGGCCAAAGAGATTAGCTTGCTGCCAGCCTCGTGCAGATGAAATACTTTGTTCCTGACTTTTTCAGGAGTAAACTATTTTGCCTGCACGAGACCAATGGCAAATTAATCTCGAGGGCTGATAGAGCTGTCCTTAGCNAGTTACGGTAGGAGTACGGTAGCGTGCGGTAGTGGGCGGTAGTACACCTACCGTAACCCTACAAAAATGAGGTTTTGGTTCTAAATGGGTGCGATATTTGTGTTCAGCACCTCAAATAACCCCCGTATGCAATGTTTCAGTCAAAATGGTCTTCTGAAGATATTGGGTCCGCGAAGGTTGAATAGTGCCAATTTTTGTATTGCCCTGCCATAGGAGTCCTCCATGGGATTCATGAGACTTTGAGCGCGCAAACCAACCGTGGTTACCTTGAGTAGCTATCCTGTAGACCATGGAAGGTTTGCAGACGCATTTTTGTATAAGTTAGTTTCGTTTGGTCATGCGCTTGTGAGTCCTAGCTCCAAGCATGCCAGCCGCGGGAAAGTGGTCGAGTGGGTAACGCATCGGTCTATTAGGCAGAAGATTGAGGGTTTGGATCCCGCCAGCGAAATCGGAATAGAATGGTTTAGCAAGGAAACGAAATAGGATACCATCAAAAAAGAGACCATGTTACAACAACATCAAGTAGAAACCTTCCCTACAGTTGCTTTGTAGTTTGTGCAGTATTGCACATATCTGGTCTGTTGTAATAATTAGAACTACTTCAAAGAAGGTCAAAAGCTTGAAATTTAAAAATGCGAAAGGATATGCGCAGGCGGGATTCGAACCCTCGACCCTACACCTGGCATTCTGATGCGCTACCCGCTCGGCCACCCATCCACTGATGCTACGTCTCACTCTAGCTTACATGAACAGGGTAAACCAAATTTCTCCAAAATGCGTCTTGAAACACTCCATAATCTATAGTACAACTAATCACGGTAACCACAGTTCTTCTGGGTGATCAATGTCTCATAAAAACCAGCGCTACATGGACTTCTGTGGCAGTGCAATGGCAAAATCTTTGACGCGCTCTCCTTGACGTACCAGGAGCAAAAGCGATATACATACATTAACATCATCTTAGGCAATGCTTCTGAAAATGGATATTTCGTTTCGATCCCCGGGGTTAGGCTCGTGCCCTTCCCTTGTCAGCATTTTTTTCTATGGAGACTATGGTTACTCAGACATTCCAGTTATTGAAGCGGTACGTCACCTGTACTCCAGTCCATCACATAGAGACAGGTTCGACTGCCATTCAATTGCTATATAGTTGCTAATTAATTGTTATTCTATTGCTATGTGATTGCATTACATTAGAGGGTTACGTTCGAACCTAGATGCGCTAAAAGTGGTTGGAACGTCACGCGATGGGTCGGCTGAGTTTGAAAAATATCGCCAGCATTCATTTATGCATTATCCATATGTGCATAATTCTGATTCTTGCTCCCTTCCACACTCTCAGTCGTATCTCAATAGAGCGCACCTCTTTCGCCTATATCCAAGCAGTTCTTTACCAGCTAGAGTACACCAACAACCACTTCGACATGAATCATCTCGAGTGATCGTTTGCACCAAGTCAGTCACTCTCATTCGTTCACAGCTATAATCATCTGAAGGGCATTATTCCGTAGAGTGGGGATGAACCAGCCATGCCGAATTCATGAACATGCAAGACACCGCAGAACACAGAAGCAGCAAAACAAAAGGAGAGAATGAACTTATAAGAGCAACAACAACTAACAATTAGAATGAAAGAAGCGCCAGAACAAGGCTTGTATGAGTGGGGTGGTTGAAACATGCAATCAATGAGCCACGATTTCCAACTACGTTCTCAAATTTCACGAATGTGTAATTGACTGGAAACCAGCACGTCTAAGCATCCACGACGTGAGTGGCTTGAGATTGCCAATTTTGACAGATGAATAGCAAAATGGGATTCGCTGCAGCGTCCGACGCAGTAATGTTCTAGAAGCTGGTTAATGCTGCGTTTTTAACTCAATGAATTCTCAGTTAAAGAAATGAAGCAAAGGTACGTCTGTCTTTTCGTCTTTTATCAGTGTGAAATGCTGAGAATAAGCAAGGTGGAACATAAGAAGAACGAAGAAATGAGAGGAACTCCACGGAATTGTTAATTTGCTTTCCAACAGGAAAAAAGCGTGGGTAGGGTACGCCGCCAGAATGAAGGACAAGCGCTGTACAGTGTGAATTTTGCATGGATACCCACGAACAAATCGTCCATATAGGAGAACACCTCTACAATGGTTAGACCCGTTACGGAGGCAAATTAGAAGAACGTGCAAGCAACTCGCGCAGCACAGAGAGAAATGGCATGGTTGCGGACTGCGTCCGCTATAAAAGAGAATCAGTTCGACGTAAGCAACGTAAGCTTCAGGGCGTCATATGGAGTTAGGGTTTACGACGAGGCGATATTTCGCTTTCGAGAGAGACTTGGAAAGAGAGAAAAAAGTTTTTTTTTGTTGGAATTACCATCTCTGCATATCACAACTTGAAAGCGGCGAACGCAGAAAGTGAGTATCCAAGTAAGGGATGAATGATTCGGGAAGAAAGAAAATCAGTCGCAACCTCTGCTTAAAAGAGGAGCCGGAAGGCGAGGAAATTAAAAATAATTTCGGAGAAAATTGTCCATTCAACTCATTTAGAGATTAGCACTAAGACAATTATGAAACAAAGAACCTTAAAAGTGACTGGTGCTTTTTCTATTCTGGGGTTCTAGAATTTTTTTTCAAGTTACTCCAAATGGGAATGGGGGAGGGGAGCTCCTGCATTAACGACTAGAACACTGCATTAGACTCTCAATTCTTTTAGCTCAGCTCTCTTCGAATTGCTTCGGGCTTTAGGGAAGTGGAGTTCAGAATTCTCCCTCTTTTTTTCAGAAATCTTTCAGAATCTTTCAAAATTCTTGTCTTGGATATAATATATTTCACTAGTTGTTAGTCTTGCCTCTACGTGTATAGCAAAAGTGAAGGTATTAAGGAGAATGAAAAAAACAAAAACAAAAAAAAAAAACAAAACAGATACGGTGAGCTCAGTTGCAAAATTTGGTCTTGTTAGACATCAAAACTACTAGGAAATGGTCACCATTAGACGTTGACTCGATATCGAAATGTCGACCATAATTCAAGTTCAGGCCCCTTTTCTATTTTTTGATTAATCGATCTAACGAGAACATAGATCTTGTTGAGCCATCTTAGTACTCGACATCGTCACTGACTTGGAAATCGATATATCCAAACAGTTGATATCCAAATCGATTTAGTAGGGTAGAATGCCTATACGGCAGAAAAGCCAATAGAAAATATTTTTCTTCGCGAAAGACATTTCAAGGGTATTTTACACACAGCAACAGACCCTCAGAAGCAAATTGGATTCACAGAGAAAATTGCCCCATGAAAGGAGTAGAGACAACATTAGGAGAAGACTTTGGATTGGACATTGCTTCCGTGGTCGCTTCAGTCAGCAGCTGTGAATTTTTCATTGCTTTTGAAACCGTCGTCGTCTTCCACGCTAATTGCGAAACGCTAATTCGCTGTCGTTCTTTGTTTTCCACCATTTTCCTGGGTTTAGCAAGGTTACCAGCTCGAAGTTATCGTACGAGGTCCCAGTATGTATTTCCTGTAAACATCTCCTAACAATCAGAAGAAACTTGCTGATAGTATCGTTTCTCAGTCGGAAATCGGTTCGGAGGCCTCGCTGTTTTCCCTATGACTATGCCTATTTCAAAAGGCTGCCGTGAAATGACTTGAGATCGAAAACAGAATTACAGCGCTTGTTTTTCAATGCGCTTTCACGGAATCAGAGAACCACACCGGCGAGCGAGAAAATGAATGATGGCACCAATTTATACTTCAGCATTTCTTGTGCGGCGCCTGATTGCATCACTGCAGCTCAATATATGTATATGAAAACCGTGTTGATCGACGGGGCGCAAGTCACGTCTAGCCCAATTCCGGGAAAAGAACAAGTTTTATGATCAATTGTTTCCAACTAGTGGTCGTCCTTTTGGCCAACAGCGGTACAGTGGGCGTCAATGGCGGTGATCTCTCTGCGGCCTCGAACAGCATGCAACGCGACCGCGCCGCTCGAGCAGGAATCCACTCCAGGCCCACAAACTATGGAGTGTTCTTGACAGTTAGTTAGTTTTCTCATTAGGTAACATCAAATGTGATGAACAAATACCGAAGAAGTCCAAATCCGCCCCTGCAGCGACGATTCCATCGTGAGCGGCGCGGTCGCGTCGCGTGCTTCTCGGGGGCGCGGAAATGCCACCGCCAGAAACGCCCACAATAAATAGAGTCGGTAAATTTTGCTGCTACCCAACAAAAGGCCTTGCTCAAAATCTCTTCGAATTCCGGGGATAGCGTGCATAATTGAGATTACCCAAGAGAAACGTGTTAGTACCATACATAATTACCCATCGTTAACGCTGACTTGAATACTCCCAACCTGGATAATCCCAATGAAAAGCACTGGAAAATAGGAAGGGAAGGAAGTGAGTTAAACCCCAGCCACATACGCGTCCTGATCGATGACTTACTAAGCTTCAAGGGATTTCCGTCGAAGCTGGTGCAGAAGGTCTTGAGAAAGAGTGCTGACCTTTAGTTCAAGGTGGAGCAAGAAAATGAACCCTATGATAGTGCTCCAAATTACACGAGAAGTATTCTTCTATGTGTTTTTTCCTTCGCTGCTGCGTCTTTTGCAAACATAATCCGACAAGAAAGCTGATGTTTTTAAGCAAACAAACTGGGATCGATATCAGACTCGTGGCCGTTCTGAAGACCATTCATGAGAACCTTTCTATGCAATGATGCAAGAATTTCTCTGTTCTTAGGCTTGGCACAAGGGAACGGACATGTTCGGACTCAATGTTCTGATTCAAATACTCAACTCATGTTCTGATTCAAATCACGGTTCAGCAATCGAAATCCTTCTTTATAATGAAGTGTTGGTGACAAATGTCGCGAAATCCATTGTAAATTAGTCCATGGAAGAAAAAAATCAGAATTTCTCAGAGCGAACATGGAAACAAAGCAAAAAAGAACTTGGTAGATCTCACAGACTTCAACCAATACGTGGCACACTCTATTTATAGGTTTATTTATCTATTCACAGAAGTCTAGAATGGAGACTGAACGGACTGCAACACTCAGAAGCCCTCTTCCTTTTCCTTTTTCTTATCCCAGTCAATGAATATTTAATATTTTGAAGAAGAGAGAAAGCCTCTCACAGCGAGTCGTCGAGCAACGTTCTTACTTTGGTGGCTCTCCATCTCCATTCCAGAGCTAAGGGAGAAAGTGTGAGGAGCATGTTTAAAAAAAACAAGAGAAATTTGATATGGAATCACCGAATGGATCAGCAATCCACTTTAAATCGAACAAACATCCAATTGTCCGCCCCAAAAATACATGATTCATGCAGATTTCAGCATTTATCCTTGAATTGATGGAATTTCGAGAAGAATTCTGGATCGGCTAGAAAACATAGTTCGAATTCAGGCAAAGAGATGAGGGAGGCAAGCTATCGAGATTGGGCGAAAAATTAATCATTGCAAATTATTCTCGTAAATTGTGCGAATTTACCGAGAATTTGCAAAAATCCTGTTACGAAATCCGTTGGCACGCGGCTCAGATGGAATTTAGGGAGAGCCGACGCTGAATCAAATTTAGCCAAACCTTTCCACAAAATTTGAGCTTGGTTCATTGGTAAATTTGAAAACACCAGCTTCAGCCTTTCATACCAAAAACCTGTGGAGTTTACTTTGCACATTCTCACAAATTTGCATACAAGCTGAAGTTTTATAACCAGAAGGGTACCGCAGATGGTAAAAGTTTAAGTACAGAAGCATTTAAACAGTTTCTCTCTATTTGTACCCCTAAAAGTTACAAGAAGGGATAATGTTCAAGAAGAAACGGGTCATGTCATGTATGTATCCACTTTCAATTTTCTTTTTCCAATCAAATGAACGCATCCTATCGGACATCTAACCCTACTCCCACCCCCGAGCATGGGTAGCCGAATTTTTGAAACCTATTCACAGAACAAAGACATTGTTCCAGTTTACTTTCAATTGCTTATTTTTATTATAATTTTTAATTAACAACTATTGATTATTTAATACTATGGATAATATTTCTATTATTTTATTCTTTTACCACGTAACCCCCTTTCTCACGCCTACTTTCTTCGTCCGTCTGCTTCATACGTGCGTATATGCGTGCGTTAAGTCAGACGCACGGCTCGCACACATTTGCTATGAGGGCCGCTCAACGCGTCCATCTTCTGAATGAGAATACTGCGCGGCCGCTCTGAATAAACAATAAACAATATGCCAACAAGCACGTGAACCTGATCCGCATCTGAGCATCGTCAGGGCTGGGCCTATCCTTCATCATGCAGATACATATGCGTCGAACGCACGCATCCCGCAAAAATTGTTCACATACCACTATCTGATGGAACTTCCCGTGGAAATGTATATCCATCAGTACAGGATGTCTTCATCCTGTTGGTATCCCACTCATACATAAAGAAGATGAAGAGCGGTCGTCTACGGATAATTACCACCCGCATGCGTAGCGTAAGGCCCTTGTTAACATGGGAAACCCTTGTGAATATGTGGAAAAACAGCAAAAAATCGTTCAAAAAGTGCCCTAGGGTCAATAAGTTGCCCTACTATCTGCTATAGATCAAAACTCTACTTGGTAAAAGGCCGGAAATAGCGGCTTTCTATGCCCAGTTTGTCTCAAGCTTGCTTAACACGCGTGCATGGTGAGTGTATGATAATCAAGAGCTGCGGCAAAGTCCAAATAACCGCTCTGTTTTCCCTACGCGGCTTTCAAACACGGCTTCTGGAACTAAATAACTCACGATTTGGAAAGAAGGGGGAGATGGAGGGAAGAATCCATCAAGGCTCTTGTTTATGGACTTAATTATGCGTGCGCATAAGCATAAACAGGAAGGCAACGAAGCGAAAGGACGGCATCCACCTGAGATGAAGAAGAAAGACAACGCGCCAAATCAATTCCTCAGAGAAGAGCAATGATTTTGATCCAAGAACAAAAACGAATCTCTCATTGGATATTTTGGCAGAAAACTTCAAACAAGGGGGGGGGGGAACCTAAGAGGAAGGAGAAGCCCCATGAGACGCCTTTTGAACAACCACATCCTCTGAAGGAGCCGTGAAATAAGAGGATGCGCTGGTCCCATTGACCCATTGTGGGCGTGAAGAGCAGGAAAATGCTGGATTAGTTTTCCGCAGAAATCTCGTTTGATGCTAGGAACGCTCCACCCCACCTAATTGAATAAATGGCATGCACGAGCAGCAGACATCTGATTTTTCATTGGAGAGCGGAATTGGGGTCTGCGATGAAGATGAAATTTTTGGATTTATAGGGAGGGAGCGCTAGCAAACGGTAGTAACTAACAATAAGAATTGGGGCTGTGCACACAGCTACAATTCAGCTGAGAGTGGTGGTCGTAAACAGCTTTTGTTTCATTTAAATCACCTGCTGCCAACGACTCATTCTAAAGGAGGTGGAGAACTGGATAGTTCTCACAAGCGTGTTTTCCTTGATACTAGGTGACTTGCAAACGAAAAGCTTTCGTGCTTAGAAAAGGCCGTTCTGCTGAACTGCAACCGAACTTTCGAGAAAAGTCAGTTCTAGGGCTAGGACCAGGATGTAGAGGTTGCGAGTAATTTTGCTAGAGGAATGATGGAAGGGCACAACAAAAAGGAAGTGAACAGAGTTGGAGTCACAAAGAATGACATGCACAATCCATGCAAGGCATTTGTCGTGCGAGGACGAGCGCTTGAGTATTATTCGCAGTACTTGTAAGCATTTTTGAACACACATATTCTTTCCAAACATCTTTTCTGTTGTTATTTTCAGGCTTGAGCTATAACCATCATTCAATGCAATGAAAGTAATTTCAATTACTGATCAGTAACAAGAATTCCGAGGAAACTTGAGCCGCAGGCGACAGACCTCTTGGAATCTCCCGGATCGTGCCCTATGGCGTAGAACTAGTCGGACCGTGGACCAATTCAGGACAAATACCAGAAAAAAATTCCACCTCTAGCTGGATGACTATTTTTCTACACTTGAGTAGTATGCGAGGTTACCACCAGATTCACTTGAGATTGAGACGAGCGGCGAAATTCGCTTCTTTGGAGATTGAAGTTGGTGCCTCGAGAAGTAATCTAACAGAGGAAAAGTTATCCAGACTCTTTAGGTCCTCAAAGTGAGACTTTATATCTCACCATCCTTACATGTAGAAGCCTTATAAATGCTTCATTCTTGGTCGAGGGACTATCTTACTTGCAGTTCGCTCCAGGATTTTTAGGACACATCCAAAGAGCTGGAAAACGTAAACGTTGTAGCTCAACCTTGTGACTCTGTAACAGGATCCTGTAGCTCTGTACTCACGTGCCTCCAAGGAGCTAATATCAGCATACATTTCTTCAGTTAACATGAGCTTCGGGTGTTTTTTCAAGCACTTCTTTTTGTTTACATGGCGACCGGATACCACTAGGAGTAAGCAAGAGCATTTCTCGCAGTTATATCCCGTAAATGGAACCTAATTACGATGACAGTTGGTTCCGTCCACGACACATTGTTTCCAGAATATGTAGGAAGACATGCATAGAACATTCATGGCATTGTAAACAAGTTGTAGGGAAAATCACTTATACGGACGAGGAAGTGGAATAGGTTCCTTGTCAGAGCTGTTCATTCCATGCAAAATCGTTTCCTGGAAAAGAACTGCTGCTACGTGTTCCTGCAATAGAATGGAGTAGAGAACATAACTGCGAGAATTTTCGATTGCAGTTGCATTCAGAGTGAATGCAAGATTTCGAATGAGAAATTTGCAGAAATTTTCACAGAATCTCAGCAATATCCCTGCTTAGATAAGGAATCGCAGGTGCCCTGGAAGATCGAAAAAACCTCGAAGGATTCACATAGTGAGCAATTTGTTTTCCTTTGAGATGGCGATAGATTCCCTGCGAAGGGTCACAGTAGTCCAGGTTTTGTGCGCTAAAGCACTGCTATAAGTCATATGTATTACTTCCACATGAATAGGCTTCAGCACATGCTTAACGCTACGCTTCCCAAAGGTTCTATGAAGGATGAATCCTAATAATTGCGTATGAGACCACTGTTGGTGAACTGCTACTCACCTGCCGAATTGCTTCTTTTATTGCTTAACAGCCGTAGTAACTCAGCGACCGCGTGAGATCAAAGGAAGAATGCTCAGCCAAGTCCAGCAGATTGGACCAAATATTTTAAGAGACATTTCTTCAGGGTGTGCTAAAATTATTGACACATCCGAAATGAGTCTTCAGGAAAGGTAAGACTCAAAAACATTTTACATGTGTATGTGCGAAATGAAGCTCATGCATTTTGGATATTGTCTCGTTTATACAGGGTGGGTCATAAATACGGTAACAAAGTAAATCGCAGCTAGAGGATGAATTTCGTTGTTATTTGAAGCATTGTCATATGATTTATGTTCATAGCCTCCTACTGACTGAAAAACCAGACAACCTCCAAAAATATCCTCCATTCGCTGCAAGTCAGACTTTGAGACATTCATTAAAGTCGTGAAGCGCAAGTGGTTGGTGTCAAAACGATTCTTCGTTTTTAGAAGTGCTTGTTTGAAGTTCCGAATTTGTATGGATGATGGAACAAGCCTAGGTCTTGAATGCTTCGAATACCCCAATATAGTTCTGTCTCTGAGCCTCATTTTGTTTTCATTTAATTATCTTTGTTACGTGAAGGCTCTGCTCTTATCTCTCTTTTATTCCGATGAGCTTTCGGCATATAATGCCTTCGTCAGACCTTAACAATTCAAGCACAATACAACATCATCACAAGTAAACAATAAAGTAGCGACACACCGTAAGGAAAGACGATGGTGAATGGTTACAAATCCAACAGTGCGGCTAACCTATACACATGAACCTTATTGAGTCTCCAGAGCACTAGCGACAAGAAGGCTGTGAATCCTACCCCTCTGAAGGTTGGCAGCTACAGAGTGAGTGAATAATCTACGAGGAAGAGGACTTATATGGTCAAGCGATCAGCCGTAACACTTCTCTTAACTCCTCTCTCGTATTTATCTCTGGCTCGTGCCTCCTTATTTCCCTAGCCTCCATTATTTTCCTCTCCAACGTCCTAGTTAAGTGGCGGTGCAGGACTCGAACGAAGTATAAGTTTTCCCAAAACAAGTGTTTTCTTCTCGAGTTCAAACCAAAAAAAAAACACTAGAACATCGGCACTTCCACGACAAAACTTCTGATCTGTAGGTACTAAACGTTCGTGTGACACTGCATCCGGTTCATTTGAAGTCCTGCATAGTGCTAAGATAAAAATCCTGTTCGAACATCCTTTTGGTATTTCCAGGTTCGGTCCCTTCTTTGGTTGCTGGTGCAGGTAGCGGAGCCATCGTGGCCGCTTTTACCTTCTTGGACCTTCCTTATAAGACACTTGCGGTAACTGGTAAGTTCTCAGATTGTTTCCTTTCGCATTTTGGAGCGGACTTGCTCACGCATAGGAGTAAATTGCTTGGTTNCGCTCTCGTAAATGCGCGTAGATGTGAGGAGGTCCTTCAACGTAGGTGGTGGCAGGAATATGAGACGAAGACGACGGCAGCCGGGAATTCTTAACAGCCTGATTTACTCTCCGAGCTGAGGCGTCTCCCACATATGGAAGGACAAGTGGAAGTCCGTCCATGTTTGAGTGCGGGAGCCAAGTTCTAGGAAATTCCGGATGGTACCCATTTTCTTCGAGTATGCGACTGACATGGCCTTCTACAGCTGAGTTCGTTGTCGTGCACAGTTTTTCTTTCGTCTTCAAGAAATTTCTCACCATGTTCGCTTTCACGAAGATCGGATGAGCACTTCTAGAGTGCACTAAGATGTTCCGTGAGGCTGACTTCTTATACCATGAGCATTCTATCTGACCATCAACTATCCTGATCTTCGCGTTCAAAAAAGGAAGAAAACCTTCTTCATCAGGTTTCTCCATCGTAAAGGATATGTTGTCATCAACCGCGTTCAGTCTTTCCAATGTTCTTTCGACCTCATTTTCGCTAATACCAATCACGAAAGCGTCATCAACGTAGCGCTTGTATAGCAGAATATCAGACGTCAGCGTTATGCGTTCGATGTGATCCATGAAAATGATCGCCAACAACGGTGCAATTCGGTTTCCCATCGCCAGTCCTCGCTTCTGCTCATACATTTTGTTGTTGAAACAAAATATGTTGCAGCTGAGCGTGGCGCTTAGCATGACTCTGATGTCGTTCGCGTTGAAGCCCATGCTGTGGATCTGGCTTTCGTGTTGCTCGTACAAAGAAATGACGGCGTCAACGGCGTTATCGTTGTTCACGTTGGTGTACAAGGACGCAACGTCAAAACTTGCGTAGTAAGCCGTTGATGGGATCTGGCACTGTGATAACGAGGCTAGAAATGACTCTACGTTTACAATGTGAGCCCCAACGAATTGGAGTAGTGGCGATAAAACTTTCACAAGCAACCAACTCAGTCTATCAGAAGGACCTCCGCAAGATGATATTATTGGACGGATTTTGATCGTTTCTGGAGGTATCGCAATCAAATCACTTGCTGGAGAAAGTTTCTGAGTCTTTACCAAACTGTAAAACGTAGGAACTGTGGGATGCGAATCCAAGAGTTGTTTTGCAACGATTGCGCCCAGCCTTGGTTTCACAACAGTCGTTATTGCCTGTTTAACTTTGTCACATGCCTTGCTAAATGCAGCCATAGTAGTTTCACAGTACGTCGAGGAGTCGGAGAGTGTTCTGTTGGTGATGTTCTTATCCATCGACTGTGGCATGACTACGAAGGAACCGCATTTGTCCCCAACTGTGTATTTTAGCCTATCCTTGGAACGGAGAAGCTTTGTGATGCCCCTTTGTTCGCTCGGTGTCAGATTAGTGCGGTAGGCCTGTGTTGTTTCGCACAAATATATTCGCTGTATGGCAATTTCCAGACTAGCTATTCTTGAATCAACTTCAGAAGATGGTTTTGGAAGCTTGATTCCTCTCGCTGGAAATGCTTCGAATACCTTTTAATCCAATTGATTCTATTCTGAGCAATTGAATATTCACACGGCAAATCCAGCAGGACCTGAAATACATTGTTTCCCCATTCATAAACCAAACGTAACCTGAGCGCTGGACCACTTCATTGGTAAAACGCCTCGAAAAAACCTCCCAGTTGAGTTTCATTTCAAGGCAGAACACACATTTTCAAAAGAAAAACACGTGTTGTTACCGTATTTTTGGCCCACCCTGTAGAACACCCACGACGCACATTGTACTGTAGAGCTGCAATCCTTTTTTCTCTCTTGCAGAAATTCCCTTTGGAGTTTGAGGTTTGAACAAAGAGCAATACAAAGCGGAGACACAAAATGCAGGCACAACTTTGGCTGTGAGGAAAAAAGAGCTTGTGACAAGCAGCATTAATGTTTCCACAGAAACTGCACAAAGACAGGTGGATTTTCGACTACAACCGACATCCTGTCTATGCGAAAAAAAGAAACAATTGAATATCAAAACAAAAACAACTGAATATTAACATCAGCTGCAGGATCTTCAACCCGCAACACACAAAATAGGTCGGCTGATTCTTCTTGTTTTTCACGCTGGTTTCGTTCCACGTTTTTTATCTGATTCAGCTTCTCTATTTACGTGACTATGAAGCAGAACACTGGCCTCTAAAGATTGCGGGTTTCAAAAAAAAGTAGGGTATCGCTCCTAGTGCCCCAACTAAAAATGAGCTATGAATAGAAAACTACCGAGAACAAAATCATTTTTTTTCTAGTAATGCTCTTTTTCCTCTTCCTTCTTGAAGCAGTACTGCATATCACATGTTCCGACCGATAACACCATTATATAACAGTTCCATTTTCTAGATTTCTGGTATTACACTAACCTTAGCAGACCCACATATGGATGCGATGGCTTTATCTCTATTAATAACTTAATTGCCGTATCTGTGAGCACCTCATGTGCGGACAAAAATATTGAAATGATTAAAATAAGATGGGGTTGCCATTTAACAACATTTTTGCCTCTTTTGATAAGGCAATAAAACAATTCAGTTGTTTGTAAGCGCATCCACGTTGATGCATTAAATAAATAAATAAATTAATTAATCATGGTTGCTATGGGAAGCCGACTGAGAATCTACGAATGCCTCCCACAGGTGTGTGAGAAAACAATGTGGTTCTCAACGACGTCCACGAATAATGGGAACAGTGTCGCTCTCGCTAGCAACTACACAATCAAAGACAATCAGTTGGGAGAAATCCGACATTCCATGAGCCATTCGCGGAGGGAACGGAATTTACTAGCAGAAGTATTTGCTTTGAAGTTGATTTACGTCTAGAGCAGTCCCGGAACATCTATCACAACTGTGAAAAAATACAAAAAAAATGCGATGATACTGCAACTAAGCGTGTGAACTGCGTCGCCTCGTGTGAGCAGTCAAATCAACGACGCACCAGTTGACAGGGTGCGGAAAAGCTCGATTTCAGCTGCAAAAGTTCCGCAGGTCCCGCTTCACCTCAGAAGTGAATATTTTCAATTGCACTGCTTTTAATGTTTGCTCCGTTGCATGCTCAAAAAACCCGCAACCTTCCCGCAGAAAATCAAGCCGGAAATGTTTTCTAAATCCACATCCTTTTCGTGGATACCTTATTGCTCACTTAGCCGTTCTTTGGTAGCCAGACAACGCTAGGGATTGAGCACAGAGATAACTACAGCTGGAGCTACAAATATTTGCAAGATAGGTGGACATGTCCTGAATAGAACACCTTGTTTATCGAGTCGTAGTCTGTTCCAAGGGCTTACGGGTGATTTCAAGCGGATTTGAAGAAATTGATTATGGTCAGAAATCGAAACCAAAATGGATTTTGAATACGTATGTGACTTCTACAGGAGACATTCGTATTTTTGAAAGATTGAAAAACAGGTACTTTCAGATTTTCGGGATATAAATAATTCAAATTATAGACTTTTCGGTATTCAGAATTATTCATATATTTTACATCATTTTGGTGACCATTTTCCAAACATACCAATAAGTAAATTACTCGAATATTGGGCTTCTTTGTTCTCTGGAACGAATGAGCATTTCGATTTGCTTATTTTTCAAAGACCTAATGTNTATTTTGGTGACCATTTTCCAAACATACCAAAAAGTAAATTACTCGAATATTGGGCTTCTTTGTTCTCTGGAACGAATGAGCATTTCGATTTGCTTATTTTTCAAAGACCTAATGTTAATTTCAGGAAGGTCGAATGGAAGAATAATCCGATTTAAGATTAGAAAAAGAAAACAACACCACTGTTAACTGTGCAATTTTCTAACTCTTATTGCACGGCCTGATAGAAAATGCACTCATTATTTTAGAAAAATATTGTGCTTGTTTGTTTTAACACGGTCGGTTCCCACGATTTCGACATGAGCGCGGAGAAGTTGAGAACTATTTGCTAGTATTGGCAAACCTATGCTAAAACTTTACATCATGACTGCATCATCACACATATGCCATCTTCGAGTTTACAAGTGATCTCAACATTCTTGACAAAATCAAAGACAGAATCATAGGAATTCTATAGATTTATATAGCATTCTCAGCCTCGTTTATTTATCTAGCCTCCTTTAATCATGCCTACAGATGTTAATACTGAGTGAACCACTTTTCGATGGGGCTGAATGAAAAATCCGTTGAATTCCTCGTCCTTTCAAGAAAATTTTCATTCCTTCCGAAAAATCGAAACAATGAACTGTTCAAATATTTGCTTACTCGAACAATTCGTCACAAAGATGGGGATGATGTGGTGGTGCTTCTACACATCTCTCCTCCACGTTGATCAAAAATCAAGCAAACTGGATACGCCTGTTGATTGGTTTTTTTTTTGTTGCACTCATCTTCAAGCAATCTTTTCAGGTGATCAGTTGTTATTAATGGCTGTTTCCACTTTGTCGACACCAAGAAATAGCGTCAGGCGTAATATTTGAACGATTCGAAAGAAGTGAGGGTCCTTGGAAAGGTCTATACTTCGATGTTATTCCTTGAAATACAGATCTCTCCCCACAACGGTTCCTTCCCTTCAGGAAAAAGGCTCATACTAAGGTTCTGTTTGCGTCCCTCTTGGGTCTAGAAAGCCTTCGCCAGTATGACATTGCTACTGACATTAACATCGCCTGAAAAATCACTTCTGTACCTGTGTTCATCGAAGTTCTCGCAAGTACATACACTAAGTTACCGGTAGATACAGACAAGCTGAATGGGTTTCTGAAGCAAAAGCAGACGAGTTTTGTCCAAAAATTTTGTCACAGCATGATAAAGCTTTGGATATTTAGGGCTGTGGAATTCAGTACATACTTTTCGTCCTTCTTACACATTCTGGACTAGTGGAAAGACCACATTCTTATTTTTGCTCGCATGCTCATCGAGATTACCTAGCGTAAACGTATCAACATACCCCGAATCTATATATTATTAACACCTCTGTTGAACATTTACCCTAGGTAATCCCAATGATTTGTTGATTTCGGTTTCTGTAACGTTCATGACTCCCACCACAGGGGAAGTAAGGGTCATTTGCTCATTAACGCAAGCATACGACTTCTAGTAGTCCACCTGCATCATGATAGGATCCTAGAACACTCTTGTCTCTCACTGAGAGAAGGATATTCCACTGCGAGTTACCCAGTATTAGGGAGAAGACCTAAGTCTCTCAAACTACTGAGGGAATCGTCTTCCATGCAATCTATTGTGCGTGGAAATTGGTGGAAATTTGACGAATTCATTCCCTTTCTTGAAGTGAATCCTGGTCTGTTTTTACCCACTTGACGAGTGAACAGGCAGGAGCTCGTCTCTCTTGCCAGTGGAATTGGCACCTTCCAAGTTTCATCGAGCGTTTTTTCCTCTATTACAGGTCAATAATTTCGAAATTGTTGCCAAAATGTTATTCAGTTGACTGCTTGATATCCACTTCGAAAGTTTAATCTTGCCCGATCATCTAATCCATGTATCGCGGTTTTTTTCTCGGATGGGTTATTTAGGAAGATCCTCAGTGGAGGCAACAAAAGCATGGATGAAACCACGTCCCTTCCCGCTTTCATATGTTCATGAATACGGAAACTGCCTGGAAAATTTATTAGAAATTGATTCTGTTCATGTTGTTCGCAGCACCTCAGTGATTAATCGCATAGCCACAGGTACCAGATTTATATTAAGTCGAATTAAAAACGTGCTTTTGCACTTCCTCCTGTGAAAACTCGTCTTCTTCGCACCAGTGTATCAGCCGCGACGTTGTCTTGTTTACCTTGGGTCATTATGTTGAAACACCTATTGTAACGTGCCGCATACTGAGCGTGTCTGCGTCCGAGCAACGTCAACCACTACGCGGAACTTTTTGTTATTTTAAGCATTTTCTGGAAGCTTTACTCTGGAGAATCTTAGCTAATCATTTACTTTCTTAGTTCAGCCTAACATTAGCATTGTCTTGATGAAAATGTTTGGAATATGTTGGTAACACAATTCTCCACCAACATCATTTTTATAGGTAACACCAATTTCACAGAAAGGTTTTTCGAATGCTAGATTTAATCACGCGCCCTCAAAACATATTGAGTATTAACATGAGCCCTTGCGTTTTTATGGACTTCTCTCCATCTATTTGTTAGCTTTTAGGTACAACTTGTATACGATTCTGAAGCGCTTTTCTTCCTCTACAAGAATTTGTAAGCAGTTTTTGGTAAAACGATAGTTTGCCTGAGTTTTGAGTCTATGAAGTGGAGCGATGAGTCAATAAAAAAACAGTGCAAGCGACAGCTACCTACCCTGGCACTCAGCTGGAACTCGAAAGGCGATCAGAACTGGCCAAGCGACCTGTTCTAAACATAAAACAGATGTTTCGGTTGGAATAACCGGTCGTCAGCTATTTTCAAAGCTCTAAGAAGACATATTTGATCTTATGGCATTGACCACTTCGACCAGTCATATTTCTTTAGAGAGGACCTGGGAAATGCTTTGTGTGGATTGTATGGTTTAGATGGACATCATACCTCTCAAAGCTACCAAACAACTGTGGTAATTCTGCAAAAAAATCCATTCGCACGGGTCTAGCCATCTTACCCAATGATAACGTCGGACCCCACCCTTGCCAGAATGGTCCTACAACACTTCCACTGGCAATGCTATCCCGCGTTTATATTTTGCAGCGCTTCCACGTTCAAGCAGTATCGAGTGCTTTCTGGTCCCCATTGAATACAAGGAGGAAACGGTGATCTTCCTCGAACTGGCGTTTTTCCTCTTAACCCTGAAAATTAAGTAATTCAATAGTTCTGTGAAAACGCTCGATGAAGGACATATTGAAACCCGAAAGTGTTCAAAATGGTTTCACGAGGAAATTGAGGAAATTACTTATACGTGCGCTCGGCTTCAACTACATATATGTATTGCAATACCCAGGGGTGTCATAAGGAACAAAATACTCAACTTGGATCATCTAAATGAAAGGCGGCGTAAGACAGACCTTAACGCTGTAGAGAAGATAATTGCTAGGAAACTTGGTCTCAACAGCAATGAATTTTTCACTCTGGTTCCTTCTGTAACTAGGGGTGCCAAAAGCAAACTCCTCTTGAGGAAAGCAAAATCTTCCCACAAAAGGCATTTCTAAGCAGGGCTTGAGTATGCTAAACTTCTTAAACAAGAAAGATTTTGATATTGGTTGCTCATCCATTCCTGCTAATACTCAGTTCCACCACCATCGTCATGGCTGTCAATTCTGCTTCCTTTACCTTCAAACGTGTATTGCATAATGTCACGTTGACTGTGTTTGTGTTCGTTGTATTTTTTTTAGTTTTATCCACCCTTCATGTGCTTTGCACGTGCAATAAATAGTAAATGTTGAAACGATAGGATTGTAGCGGTAGAGAAGAGCTTTGAGAAGGTATAGAGCATGTTAGGGAAAAATAGCAATATGACGGAAAAAAATTCCAACCGAAAAAAGCGCAAGAGCATATATTAACACCGTATAAATACATTTAAGTCGTTGTCCATCTCTGCGCTGGAATGATCGACGGAAAGGGGGCGAGTTGCTAAATTAGGCGATTACATCCAAACTCCGATGCTGCACAGCACATCAGGTGGAAGGAACGCGTCCAGAATCCATGTGGCCGTACTAAGAGCCGAGGAGTCGCCCCAGACGACCTACAGCCCAGAATGATAGGCGGAGCTGATCGGAAGACAGTCAGCGCAAATATATTTCTTTTATCTAGTGGGCTACACCCGCGTCCAAGAGTCACGTTTTACCAGGCGCGTATTGGTTGTCGCTCACATGCGCCTGCTCAGCTCGTTACTCCTCTCAAAAAGCATTTTCAAGGCTGTCGCTGTCCCGACATTGACCTGTTCCAGGTACGTCTCGACGCGTTTTCCTCAACTCCCCCCAAACTTCCTGGATTGGAAGACGATTTTTGTGGTCGTGATTGCCAAAGCCTTGTTTTTCTCCGCCCATCGAAAAACTCGTTCACGGCACAAGGGGGGGGGGAAGGGGGAAGAGCGCCGTGACAACAATTGCAACTGTTGTGGTCGCATCGTGGTCTTTGACATAAGTCATTGATGGCATTTTAGAACTTGCTCAGGTAAATATGCGTAAATTTGTGAAGTAACAGTTCAAATTTTCCAACATATGCTTACCCTTATTTGTATTTGAGATGTGAAAATCACTCAATTCTAAGCTGTGGGATCGAAAAATCTTCCTCTCTTTTCTCCAAGACTGCATTGCTCCTTCTTCCGTGAATAGTCGAATTTCCGACGAATTCGAAATTTTACCGCCAGTTCTTTGTAGGTAGCTCAAGCGTGTTATTCGTTTTTTAACACATCCTTCTGTTTTCTATGGATTCAATTTCACTTTTCCTGAGTATGTTTTTTTAAAATTTTTTATAAATATTTTTCAAGTATTCACACTGTTCTATCCACTGAGAAAAGAAAGAGGATCTATCGATTGAATGCTCGGTTGTCCACAACGAGTACCAACCACTTATAAGCGTAATATCCGTGTCGGTTTATCCGTTTAGCCGTCATTCGCACGTTTTGGCCTATCAGTTAAGTAGCCGGGCCGTTATCCGGGCTTTTGACATCAGGTCCGGATAAGATAGGACTAAACTTCTTTTCAAAAGATTGTTGTCATTTACAGAGAAAAACATTTGTGTCAGTATTCAGACCCCTTTTCGTCAAGTTCCATTTACGGTTTGGATTCTTAAATTTAAGTTAGGAAAAGCAAGGAAAATTAACTAAGGGCGCTTGCTGTTGGGTGGAGAGCAAAGTTGTTTTTTTCAGGTTGTCTGGACTAAGATTCCTGAGCGGAAAATCTGGCGGAACCAGGTTAGCAGACCAACTTTTGCGTTCTGTGTCTCTCAGCGTTACGTGATCTATGGGATAACCAATCACGCTGGCCATCGTTGGTTTGCATGGTAAGCGTTTCATGAATCTCAGCCCTGGATTGTTCTGGGTTGAGGTTCATGAAACACTAATCACGCTGAATTCATAGAATTTTAGAAGTCAAAGATAAACTAACATAGAGTTCACTAACCACGCTAACCATGGCTAGCTAACGTGGTTTGCGCTGGACCTGCGATAGTAATTTACCAAGGGGGGTCGCCTCTGGGAGTGAAGGAGGGTCGCACGGGGGGGGGGGTAAGTATGATGGCAGCTATGTAGGTAGGGGAGTGCAATTTAATTTTTTATTTTTCGCCGGCGAACAAGCAGTCTTCTGGCAACATCACAGTAGTACTCGAGGATAATTTCACTAACGGATCCTGTAGGCTTGGCGTCTTCATACTCCTAAGGCTCAGTTCTTCACCATAAGACCCTGGTTCGATTCCTCGCGAGAGCATTGTTTTTGCAAACACTTCAGCGCACTCTTCTTCTTTTAACACGAAGCAACACAATTGTAAAATCCTCACTGACCATTTTTTTCTTTAACCTTTGGTGTTTTATCTGGCTCTGAATGTAATCCAAGGGCCAATAATTATACAGCTCATAATACAATTGCATAAATGATGTCCTACCAGCTTTGGGCAGAACATAGTTCTCCAATACTGTGTAGACACTTTTCCTGAGTCCAACATTATCGGCATGCAAAATCCCAGCCCCTCTGATTCGTTGGTGGCTTTTTATGGCGATGAGACTACACATGATATGACGGTAAAATTTGCTAAAATCTCGGGATGTTGCCTCCCGATAATTGTCGAAATCCGAAAGCAGCGTGAAAAACGACTTCATGCTTATGGAAGGACAAATCCTCTTCCATTGTAATGTGTGAAACTTGTTCCCTCCTACGGAATGGCGGTGCAGTTATTCACCTCAGAATAACACCACTTCCTTAAACTTGCCAAAAATTAGGCCTTCATTTAAAGCTCCTTTTCCTGCGCATATGCTGGAGTTGACGATGCCTCAAACATGATTCTGAAAGAGAAAGTCAAGCACTATATCCCTTTAAAATTTCACTTCTCAAGATTACCTGAGACGGGTTTTATTCCGTTGGTAAACCGGTGGCAAACCGTTTAGTAAAAATGGCAAATTTTCCATCTTTCAACCAACGGATTGACATCCTAATCTAACCCAAATAAACTGAGTCTTTTGAAATACAAAGAAATGAACCGGAAAGCGCAAATCTTCTTGATATCAGAACGATTCGAGCCATTTCTCCAGGTTGCATGCCAACCCTTTTTTAATTCGTTGCAAACAACCATTCATCTACAATTGTGCGAATCTAGCTGTGAGTGAAATAAAGCCACTCACGTATGAATTCCATCGCTTGAAAATAATCCTGATAAATTGAATTTCTTTGAACACATGGATTTCCGACGTCTGACTGCACCCACTCGAGTTTCTCCACTTTGCAAAAATTAGGCTCCTGCGGGGATCGAAGCTTGTTCACATTACTTTTACTTCAAGCCGCACCACTACAATGACCCGAGTTAACATGTGTAACGATGAATAGATGAAACACCATGTTTCTGCCAATTAAAAAAACCCTTTTTTAACACAGAATACTTCCACTGTTAAAAAAGGTGCGCCGGCGTCCAAAAGTGTAGAAATGCTTGGAGGCAAATCCACCGATCCTGTGCAAGGTTACAAGACGTCACTCTACTGTCGCACAGCTGTGGAAAGGATACATCGCAGCCAGGAAGCACGAAGTTGCGAATAAGGGGATTTCTGATGAATGTGGAACGGTCGTTATGTTTACGTGTTATTCTATTTTATTTTTATTTTATTTATGTGCACGTATGTGCGCTGTACATTTGTATATGGATCACAAGTACAAAAGGGTGATAGAGAAGCTCTCCAGGTCTTGCAAGTAAATCGAAAGCTAATTCGAGATGTGTCCTTGATTTCGATGATATAAGTAGTAATTCTTTTTAGAGCCAACCTTCAACATAGCAGAATCAGTGAGACATCAATCCATTTCGCCCAAAATTATCATTACGGAAGTACCGCGGAGCTTCCGAATGACGTCAAGGCTAAGCGGAAGTTCCGACACTAGCATTTTCTCTGCGTTTCCACTCGGAACTTCTGCGGAAGTTCCGAAAAAATTTATGTGTGACGTCATATCTCCACGGAAGTTCCGAAAATCTTGCCCCAATAATAATCCAAGCTCCGCGGAAGTCCCGAAATCCGGCAAGCTCCGCGGAAGCTCTGAAGGTTTGTCTGAGTAAACGAGTAGAGAAATTTTCAGTAACATACCCTACAGCGACTTTTTCCCTGCGACCGTTCATTTCCAGAATTTTTCAAAGAATTGCTCCTACTCAGAACGCAAAACAACTCGTTCGGCCAAAAGCTTGCTGACAAGTTATTTTTGGCAAATCGTTGTCGACAACTTGTTTTTCTCTTTCTTGTCGACAAGTTGTATTTCTAGAAGCTTGTCTACAACATGGTTTCGGGTGGCCCGGTGATATCAAACTTGTCGACAACGATTTGCTAGTTAAAAGCTTGTTTGCAAGTTGTTTTTGGGCTAAGCTTGGCGGACAGCTTGTTTTTGGGGTTCTGAGTAGTCACCCCATGAGCTGCAGGCAGTGGTAATTACTCGTTTGTGTGTTGCTTTGTTTTCTCTGAGCTGCACATGTACTGTGCTGCATAGTCCTATATTTCTGTCTATAATTGGAGCACATCGCGTGCATTGAATAAAACAAAAATAAATCTCAGCCCTGACTGGTGCTGTCTTGTGCCATGACTCATTATCCGTTATCCGGTATCCGTTATCCGGATTACGTTATCCGGACCGTTATTCGGGTCTTAGAAAATCTCGTGCCCGCTCATCCCTGGAATTAAGCACTTTCTAGCGATTCCCTTCATCCATCCAGTGTGCCCTGCCCATGCTTTTTTCCAACTGCTTTGTTGAATTAATACTTTCGTAAACATTTCTGGGTTTAAGGCAGATCCTATTCATCCTCTAACTCACTAGGCGTTTTAAATTCAGAACGTCCTTATTACACTACTCAGAGGTTGCATGCCTAAACTATAAATAATCTTTTAAACCGTTGGTGCAACACTTCTTGACGGCATCTTCAACTCCATTCATCATTGTTGTCATGTTGACTGGCAACGCATTTCTACTGGAGCTTCTCGCTTGATAATCCAATACTTAGTTTTCTTACATGCTTCCAGGAAATGCTGTCATCTAAATGCTCGACTTGAGAGAATTTCTGGCTCATGAACAATTCTTCGTGGCTTGAGCATGAACTTCAAAAAACATTCCCATAAGTTACATGTTCTAGATAAAATACTCAGGTTTTGGAGAGAGAGAAAGAGAGTGAGAGAGAGTACAATAGTCCTTAGTCCTTCTTTTGCTTCATGGTTCGATCCCGCCCGTGGCCAACCAAGCCACCCATCACCCGGGGTCGGTAAATTGGTGCCAGAGCAGTCTGGGTGGATAAAACTGACTTGGTTTATCGGATGTCCCCGATATCATGGTCAGATGAAGTCGAAAGCGTGGCGCATCCCACGTGATTTCATCCTTTTTATTATTTGAACTAATGTTTTCATTAATATTATTTTCGTTCTCGGTCCCTAAAACGGCAGAGACCCCGAAATTTTTCCCAC
>JARK01001399.1:460247-475732 GCA_000688135.1 Ancylostoma ceylanicum | reverse complement strand
GGGGGGGGGGGGGGGGGGGAGGGGAGACTAAATTGAACGTACAACTTTTTATTTTATATTGTTCGGGATACATATTGTTTTCAGGAGGTTAAGAGGAAACTGATCAAATCTGTGCCACTTAATGAGGTTTTACGACACATTTGAGACGGTCAGTACTTTTCACGCATCCTACATGTTCAAAGTAATGTGAGAAAGGCAAATGTGGAGGGGATTTAGTAGATTCAGCAAGGTACGTAGCTGTGCGGTTGCTTTGTATCAGTACAACAATTTATAGCCCATTCATGATAGAAGCGTATTCGCGAGTCGCCGAAAGCAAAAGAACACAGATCCAAAGACGCCACACAATCCATGTGTCTCTTCGGTTCTTAACTGATGTACATACCGCTGTAATCTCCCCCAGTCATGCGTAATAACTCGAAACTTCAATGTTACAACTTTTTCACCTATATTCTCTATGATAATTAGCGTTCACTTGTAACAAAACGCCTTCAGATGCTATCATTCACCTGAATCTTTGAGGCATTTCAGGCTGTTCCCCCACTCTTTGACAGCAAGTTTTCTAGATAGTGCTCATGCGGCGATCTGCAGCAGTGTTGCAGGCCTATGACTGACGGCTCCTTCGAGATGTGCGCCCAACGAAGGAAAAAAGTTCTGCCTGCCACCACTTGTCGCGCTTGAAAGTGGAAAGACCCGCGTTCACTTGCAACGACGCTCTTTTCCAACATTAATAATGACATTAGCCATGTGCCGCAACTGTTCCTTCCATTATTGCTGAGTGGATTGAATCCATGCAGTGACGTTATGTTTTCAAATTTGACATGTCCAAATTATTGTGGCCGTTTTCAACGTCCTTGAACTTGGCAGTGCATCTTGTGATCAAGGAAAGTATCTGGTTAGTACGACGTAGATGTTTCCCTTCAGAAATCACACACTCTCTTGTTTGTTTTAGAATGAATCGTCCAAATCACCATCCCACCTCAGGATCTTTGAGATTGTCGAGCGAAATTTTTTCGCAATTCCGTGGTAGTAATTTCTTGACTCCGCCCCTTGCTCCGCCGTCAGGTTCGTCGAGAACTGGGACTCAAGGACGGTTTTTTTTCTCGGTCTTGCACGGAATCACATGTATAAGTGTGATCAACAACTCGATGAGATTTTTTCTGTATGGAAATCCCAAGAACAATTCTGACGTGGGACGGTTCCTTGAAGTAAAATGTAATATCTATGAATAGATCTCCGTGAGGGTTTCAGGAGGTATGTTAATCCTGGCCCACACTCAACAAAAAAAAAACAGGCTGAAAAATCTGACAACAGTTGATATCCTTAGCCTATGCTAATTTTTGTTTGTGAACATGCTGAATGTACGCTGCCGTGGTGAATGACAGCTTGCGTCGCGGCCGCTCAAACGACATTGATTTTAATGCATATCGACTGATATCCGTGGCTTCCGCTGCGGCGCAGCGACACCTGCGATGTTCGAAAAAAATCGATAGATATCGGAATCGATGTCATATGCGGCAGCAGCGCAGAGTTCTGTTCTTCACGTATCCTCACGTATAACATCTCGAATATTTATTTGAATCTCGAATAAGTGGAAAAATCAGAAGCATGAGCAGAAGATGGGCTGTAGGGCCATTCTCTCTCTCTTTTTTTCTTTCTCTTTCTCTTTCTTTTTCTCTCTCTCTCGAATACTATCCGAATAAAGATTGATTTCAAAATTTTCGACTAATTCATCTAAATTATTCGGTTCTGTGTTTCAGTCCTGTTCTATTCTTACTGTTTTTGCGCTCACGAAGATCCGCCTCAATAAATGATAGATAAATAAATATTGCATAAATAAGTAACGAAATAAACACACAAATAAATAAATAAATAAATAAATAAGCTTCCAATTTTAAGCTGTGAAAAGCATGTAATAGTACTATCTACATACATATTCCCTTACATTGGTCATGCAGGAACTCGAACCATGATTGCATTACTCGATACGATTGCCTTGGTAACTTAAGCCTGCCTCCAGATTAACCTTCCACTTTGCAACCAACGGACAAGCGGTACTTACTTTTTTATTACCTGCAGAGTAAATACTAAATGCTGCTAAGCCAGGGCTGCAAATAGTGCACAGCTGACGTGCACTCCGTGAACGATCACTAACCACTCTTCCGTGTAGTTCCTTTGTGCAAATATTGATAGTGGGTATTTGCACCGGTTTGTATGTACTATGTACATACAAGAGTAAGCCGGTACACCTCCTCTAGGATTAACCTAGTGCAAGTATCGCTGTCCATTCCGCGAATTGTCGTTGCTTTTTTTCGATTGTGTTGCAATGATCTTTCTTGTATTTCCAAGCCAGTGATATTAACAGCATGCCTTCGTTAACTTCATACTGTTCTCACTTTCTCGAATCTGCTTTACAAGAGAGTCCACGAAGGTGGGACTTTGAAGGCAGCACCAGCCGGAATTCTCGACTCGGAGCTGAGGTGTGAGTGGTAAAATAGAGAGTGAGCACATCACAAATGTGCGAAGAACACAAGGAATGATGACCTCCCTACAGAGAAACAAAAATCGCTGTCGCGGCCACGGCGGGTTTTCAACGGCCCGACGCGCCAGTTAACGCTATCGCAGTGGGTGGTCTGGCGCAGTGGATGCGTGCAATTTGTACCATTCACAGGGTTTCGTGGCGGAACGCGAGCACACCCTACAGCGGAGCACTCGTCCGCGCCTTCGGCACATGGAGAGAGAGCACCTTCATTTCTTGCATTTTCTGCGTCTTTCACGCAGTTTCATCCCTGCCTATGAGTTTGCCGTCCCCAGAAACCCCGAAATTCGGGGGAATCTCCAACGCAAGGATTTCCGCGGGTGCTGCCTTTAAAAGAGAATAGTAGCTGATTCGTTACCCAGGGGAAAGCTCAACAAAATAGCTAGTTTATTATAGGAAACTCGAGCGATCGAATTCCGCGCTCACGCGCACCACCTTTTTGGGCAAGATAGCACAGGAAGCAGAAAAGTAGTATACGAATGAGAACGATTATATCATAACGATTATATCAATAGACAACTACGCAGCTCACGATTTCTCAAAATTGTTGAGAAATTCGAAAGGACGCAAACCCTCCGTCTAAATTTTAAAAAATTGATTTCTCCCTGGATTGTCTGTGAAATTTGCCGCTCTTGGTGTCATCTTATAGGGCATTCCATGAAGAAAGTTATTAACGATTGCGCAACATACAGTTTTGTGAAATTACCGAAATATTTAGCGAAAATCAAGATGGAACACTTCCCACGTTAAGGTGAGCGCTGGTCTCGGCACGAAAGGAGGAAGCCGGCGCAAATCTCAGCATCGGCGTTCCAGCTTTGAACTACCGATTATTTCTTAATTTTCTAAGCAATATTTGAACAGATTCGGTTGGGTCCATCTTTGGAACAGTTTTCACTTTCTAGTATGCGTCATCGCTCACTTTGTTGAACCCTATCCTAGCACTATCGAAACTATGGTTGCGGAACAACCTTCACTTTTCGGCCCAGACAACCTTCACTTTTCTGACCCCTGTCTCACCACTATCGTACGTATGGTCTAGCCTAATTTATCATGTTGTATAAGGAATATTGTACAGTGTAGGGTATGGAATGCACACCATCCACAAGAATTCGTGACGATACGCGCGTATACCCTCAATGGAAAACTCTTTGGCGCTGTGGACGCATGGGAAACAGCGCCTTCATTTTTCGTCTTCCGGTGTGTTTCACGCTGTTTCATCACTGCCTATGAGTTCATCGTCCCTGAAAACCCCAAAATTCAGCGAAATCTCCAACACAAAGATTTCCGTGGGTGCTGCCTTTAACACGCCCAAACTGGGTAACCTCAATGATGCATGCAGCCTCTTCCCGTTTCACGAATCCCAGCCTTCGCAGACTCAGTTTATTCCATCCTCCTTCGTTTTGCATCCCCCTTCCCAGTGGAAATTTCTGCAGTCGCCACTGAGACAAGGATATGTAAGAGTGCGCCATCAAATACCCTCATTTTTCCTCATCTCTGCTCCTCTGGCAACGCTGTATTCTATCGCCGGCCATGGGAAAAGCATAAGAACTGTCCATATTTCTGGCTCGGAAGTGTGGTCAAAAGATTTATGGCAGCAGAAGAGATATCATGTGGTGTACGAATTTCGCATCTGAGCTTCACGTCTGAGCTTCATGTCTTTTCAAATAAAAGTAAATCGAATATTTCTCGGATTTTGTTGAAGAACCTCAAACTCATTCTTCGCTCAAAATTTCTGTTTTCGAAGAATGCTAAGAGAAATACAGCGTATATGTATTTCTGGATGCTCTATATGTAGAAGGATGGTAACTTCGAAAGAAATAAAAAACATCCGCAATGTTTTTCTCTAGACTTTTAGGACTTAAGGCTGAAGAAATCAAAACAAGTAGAACTTGCGAATAGTAGTACAGAGTAAATAGAAAGTAGAACTTATTGAGTGGAAAAGAGAAAAAAGAAAGAGGCGAAGTGGAATAAAACAGTGTTTCAGAAATGAATTGCTGTGATTCCTGTGATTCGATGAGTGAGAGACTGAATATACGAATGCGAAAATGAATGGATGAATGAATGAATGAATGAATGAATGAATGAGTGAGAGAATGAATGAATGAGTGAATGAATGAATGAATGAATGAATGAAAGAATGAATGAATGAATGAATGAATGAATGAATGAATGATTGGATGGATGGATGGATGAATGAATGAATGAATGAATGAGTGAATGAGTGAATGAATGAATGAATGAATGAATGAATGAATGAATGAATGAATGAATGAGTGAATGAATGAATGAATGAATGAATGAATGAATGAATGAATGAATGAATGAATGAATGAATGAATGGATGAATGAGTGAATGAATGAATGAATGAATGAATGGATGAATGAATGAATGAATGAATGAATGAATGAATGGATGGATGAGTGAATGGATGAATGGATGAATGAATGAATGAATGAATGAATGAATGAATGAATGAATGAATGAATGAATGAATGAATGAATGAGTGAATGAGTGAATGAGTGAATGAGTGAATTAGTGAACGAATGATTGAATGAATTAGTGAATGAGTGAATGAGTGAATGAGTGAATGAATGAATGAATGAATGAATGAATGAATGAATGAATGGATGGATGGATGGATGAATGAATGAATGAATGGATGAATGAATGAATGAATGAATGAATGAATGAATGAGTGAATGAATGAATGAATGGATGAATGAATGAATGAATGAATGAATGAATGAATGAAGTGAATGAATGAATGAATGAATGTAGTGAATGAATGAATGAATGAATGAATGAATGAATGAATGAATGAATGAATGAATGACATGGACAAGCCTTCATACTCCCTATAGGGCAAAAATGGATTGCTAATCCGTCTAATTTCGCGACCTTTTCGTGACCACATTCAGTTGCGGCACTGAAGGCATCGATTGTTTACGTATTGACAGCTGGAACTCTCGCACGACTCATGCAAACATGCCGTGGTTCAAACGCGAAAATACAGCGTTGATTCGTTTTGTCGCTTTCTACTGGCTATTTCTTGTGTTCTCATTAGTGCACTGACTGCATAGTTACGAATTGACTGCCGCATCGTTTTTCATATGACGTCAGGAGATTTTGCTACTACATTATCGCTGTTGCTAAGGACTGGTGCTGATGTGTGAACATGTGCTGCCGCCCGGAAAAAAAAACTGTGAGATTGGACGTTTGTGCCATAATTTTCGCTTGGGGATCCACGACGTTCATTTATCTGGAAGCTCTTAGCTGAGGAAGGAGGATTCCCTCTTTATAGCAGCGATTTTTCAGCTATTCCATTCACTTCGTCGACCATTTATTTGAGTTTTTGTGTTGAAAATCCCTTATCGCACAAGTTAGATGTGCGTTTTTGCGTGTGGCATCACCTAATCGCATAGCGAGGAATTTTTTTTTTTGCTCAGGTGGCTGGTGAGAGAGAGAGAGCAGAGAAGACAAAGGAAAACATAGTAGCTTTCAAAAACCACATTCTTATCTCGAAGAACTACTTACATCTTCTTGCACCGTGGAGAATTCCTTACAACTTTGATGAGTACTCTTAACAGAGTTTATCAGGCTACTTTCATGCAATCAGCAATAACAATCACCTTGACGCAGAAAAATTCACTTCCATTGCGAATTTTGCTTCAAGTAGCTTTACTAAGCTATTCATGGCTCTCGATGGGTCATAGACGTAAATGCATTTAAAGATGCTAGGAAGAGCCTCTACGAATCATAAGTATTCCTTTCTCTTCTCTTTTTTTCTCAATTCATTTACATGAGATAATAGCAGGGGGTTCACAAGGACTAATGATAAAGTAAACTTTCGTCGTGATTGAATTTGCGCACTGATTCACCCATTTATTTATTTATTTATTTATTTATTTATTTATTTATTTATTTATTTATTTAGTCAATTATCTACCTATTCATTTATTCGCTTGTTCGATTATTGAGTCAGCAAAAAGGAACATGCATTCAAAAATGTCAGAAACACAAGATCACCGAGTTAAACAAATATTTTGTAATAATAAGAACTCTTTGGATACATGTATGAAGGAATGAGTGAATGAGTGAATGAATGAATGAATGAATGAATGAATGAATGAATGAATGAATGAATGAATGAATGAATGAATAAATGAATGGAATGAATGAATGAATGAATGAATGAATGAATGAATGAATGAATGAATGAATGAATGAATGAATGATTGAATGAATGAATGAATGAATGAATGAATGAATGAATGAATGAATGAATGAATGAATGAATGAATGGGTTGAATGAATGAATGAATGAATGAATGAATGAATGAATGAATGAATGAATGAATGAATGAATGAATGGGTTGAAGGATGAATGAATGAATGAATGAATGAATGAATGAATGAATGAATGAATGAATAGATGAATGAATGGGATGAATGAATGAATGAATGAATGAATGAATGAATGAATGAATGAATGAATGAATGAATGAATGAATGAATGGGATGAATGAATGAATGGATGAATGAATGGGATGAATGAATGAATGAATGAATGAATGAATGAATGAATGAATGAGTGAATGAATGAATGAATGAATGAATGAATGAATGAATGAATGAGTGAATAGACCAGTAGTAAAATATATAATTCGAGCAAGTGGATGTATGTAGCTGAACACTACTGAGCAGTTCTTTTTGCCGTAATTCAAAGTACTGCCCTGCCCATAATTTCATGTATAACTCGCCTTCAAAGGTTTCGATTTTCTTTTTTCGCCGCTATTTACTGTATTCAGCAAAGCCAATAATTCTATGAGAGAATTTGTAGTCTATCTTCAAAAAATTGCTACAGTACTCTGCACATTAAGCAATAGCGCTTGTTCCATAACAATTCATTCTGGTCTAAGCTGCTGGAAGCCCATAAATGGAGCCGAATTATGAGGAAAAATGCTTTAAGTGGCTTTTCGTCTGATTGGCCGAGTCGTTGGACAAGGCTTTTAACCTCAAGTGTCTGAGCCTCGCTTGCTGCGTGCAAGGACATTTTCTGGAATTTTCCCTGAGTCTATGGCACTCTCCTGGGAAGATCCAGTTTCCAGACACAGCTTGTCGTTTATCTTTGATTTTGTCGACATTTCCCGGAAAGTCGATCTTCCATGCTGTCACTGAAAATTGCTTGAAACCATAATTTCGGGGAATTTTTGGATTGTGAAGTCTTTGAATTTTGCTGTTTCCTGTAGTCTCTCAGTGAACTTTTGAGTTATGACAGCTTTGAATTTTATGATTTCTTGGAGCCTGTGCTCCTCATTTTGTAGCTGTTCGCACTGTTCATGTTCCTACAAAATTGTGCTACATTTTCCTCACATCTTTGCTTGATTCCAAACGAATTCTGTCCACTTTGTAGAACTACCACGCCTCCTTACTGCCATAGGCCAGCAGTTGCGCAATACTGATTGGCCGATCTTGTGCGAGCTTTTGTATTAACTGAGTTGAACCCTTGTATTATCTTATTTCTCATTTCCCACGAGCGCCTCCATTTCCACTACATGTAGATTTTTATAACTGCGGGACTACAGTTTGGCTAGGGCCCTTAAGAATCAGGCTGTGGGACTTGACGAGCCGGGATACCAACTCTATTTCGTCATATTAGGGACAATACTGAATTGATGTGCATTCCCGTTCAGATTGATACCTCATAAAAGACAGACCGCAGCAGCATCAATCACCTTTCTTCGAAGCGTTCATGTCCTAGTGTGCTCTGATCCTTACCCTGATGGCGTCCTTGAACGCACATTTCATTGCTGACGCTGCTCCTTATCAGATTTCCTAATCTCTTTATAGTAGTTAGTTCTTCTTCAGTACTGAGGCGTGAATCATTCCATTTCTGTTCGTGCTCCATGGGTTATTATTCCAATTCCCTGCCAGCTTTTGGCACTAAGCCTCCTGCTCAGGTGCGGACGAATTAAGGCTTCATATGTGGTTCGTTTCATAGCGATAAGAAATTAAATAATAACGAAGAGACGAGTTTCTGTAAATAACTTTTCGACACCACGACCTTGCCTTTCTTCTAAATTTGTATTCATAGGCTTTGACAGCTGTAGAATTTCTTCCCTAGTTGGTGCCTCTAACAAGTCACAGGCAGGAGAGCCCTCATGGAAAGAAGCATGTTGATCAAATAATGTATTAGATACATTCGATATTTGAGTATTCCATCTCTAATAAGTGGACAAATTGAAATGTTCAGGGAAAGGGGGCGTGACACTTCTGGGTGAACGAAAATAACGGCTGTAAAGCTTCCTGTGGAGTGTTCGATTATTTGCATGGACCTTTGAATTGTTGTTCAAAATAATTGGATATAATTGATTTTTATTTGATCAACATTCTACTGGACAGTACAGATCCTATCGGATTCGACAGCCAGTAAAGCTTGTTCGTTTCCTCCACTCTTTTTTCACTTCTGATTGATTTTCTTACCAATTTTCTTATTCTTCATTGATTTTCTTAATTCCTACATGCCTGTAATACTAGCCTTATGTAATTATTCTATTTTTGCACATCTTTGTCTAGCGTTCCGATAAACGCCATTGTTATCTTGTCACGAAGTCACCCACGTAACGTTTGTTGAGCTTACATATAACAGCGATAATAGGCTCTTGACAACCTCATTTCAACTTATTTCAATCTTTTGCCTCGAGCAATAGACTTAAACAGTTATTTATTACCTAATCAACTACCTTATTTATGAAATGCGCTCATGCTGCTCAATTTCTTTCGGAATTACGAGATCAAGAAACGTAATCGCACAGTTACCCAGCCCGGATAGTAAGAACCATTATAGAACAGTACCGCCCGTGATTTTTGCGAAAAAAAAACCGTTGGTGACGGTTTAATTGCCGATAGAGTAATGTTTGTCGAATCGCCACAGTATTGTAACTTTCTTCAGAAGAATACTTCTCAAAGTCTGAGAATATTTTGGGATTCCCTGCCAGAATTGGAGCTGAACGCTATACTAAAGTACTTGAATTTTGATCTGAAGTTATGTATTTTTCTGAGCATTGGGAATTCTTTTGAATTCCCAGCAACAAATCAAGACCTGTAAAACGTTCAAAGTCGCAAAAATTTCCGAGCGTAGGATGCTTCTGAATACCGTTTTAGGATTATGCTTAACATCGTCTCCGTATGAAATGATTTATCATGTGTTTGATTATGTCTTATTTTTTAACGAATTTCCGGAATTAGTCGTTCCATGCTGGCTTCAGGATTTCACACATTGGTGACTAGAAAGCAGTAAATTTACATCTACATAGATACATAAATTCAGAAGTGCAGTAGATGAAACGAGTGACATTCCTTTAATCACTGACACTCCTTTTCGATTTTTTCATCTCCAATTTTTTGTCGTCCGCCCTCCACGATTCACATTTTTTTATTTTCCATCTGGTTCCCAAAAGCTGCGGAGACCTTACTTTTTTCCCACCCCCATCATCCCGCCCACTTTGTGATTCGCCACTGGCAGACAGGTCAGGATAGTCCTCTTTTTCCTAAACTCAGCTTTCTCTCTTTTCATTTTCTTTTAGCTGCTCATAGTCGTTCAATTTTTACTGTATTTGTTAGAATTAGCGTACTCTTGTCTTTTATTAAAAAAAGGGAACCAGGGCTTGGTTATTCTTTTGAATAAGTAAGTCTGAACCCCTACACACATGTTGGTTTGCACATATATACATGTTTCCTACGATGATGTCTCTATTTTTCTCTTTTCTGTGAAGATGAAAAGTTTTCTCCAATTTAATTGCTTTCACTTCATAGAATTAGTCTTTCAAAGCTCAAAGTTCATTAAACTGCGAAATTTCATCTTTTCCTTATCAGCTGCTGCAGGTCATCGTTCATCGCTGGTTTTTCGCAGTTCCGAGCGCCAGTTCTTTTTCCATCGAAATCACCATTGCAGAGGCAATAGGTGATGCCTTTCTCCGCTGTCATCCATTTCGTTGTCACATGCTCCGTAGAACCCTGTTAAGGTTGTCCTCCTAAAAATTATGGTTGTTCACGTGGTACGGTAATAATGTAATAAATGATATACGACTGGTGTAACCGCTCCATGTTTTCTTCAGAATGGAACGGCTGCCTGCATCTACATCAATTTTTGTACCGATTAAAAAAATTGCAGACCATTCCAGGGGACGCCTCTTTCCTCACCCTTTGCGTCAGCCACTGTCACCCATTGATCGAAAAGTCTTTGCCGATAGTAAATGGTGTGAACTTAGGGACCTTTAGCTCCTTCGAGTCATAGGAACCGGGTTCTCCGAGGGGAGAAGTCAGTGACATAGCCAATCTAAGTAGTGCATGGTCACCACTAACTAAAGCTGATATATTATTAGTTGAGAAATTTCTTGAATAACTTTGCGATAGAAACAAAAGAATACATTTCTTCTTGTAGGGTCTGTATCATCATGAGGGAAAAAGGGGTGTAACCAAGCGACTCTGATTGGCGCATTTGGGCCGCCCGTCACGCCCATCTATTCAAACTCTTGCGGCGCCAAGCACAAATAGACCATGTATTACGATTACATTGACGCCGTTCTGATTTCAACTTCACCAATCAGAGTCGAGTGATCACGCCCCTTTTCCCGTCACGATGATACACACCCCTCCTTCTTTAGTGGGGCATTGAATCAGTTTGCAAGGACTAAATTTTGCGGACACAATTGCAGAGCATCGGAGATTACGGAGTGTTCTCTAGCATTGCTTGCAATGTAGATAAAGTCGATGTAGATGCCCATTGTTTATGTACATGTTTTCTGATTAGAAAGCTCTTGTTCTTCCAGATATCCATGGAGATTTTCCACTTTCCGCGTAAAGGCACCCTATTCCAGAGTATGAGAATCCATTCTCCTTCGAGTTTTCGTTCTCAGTCATTAACCGTAAAGATGGGATTCTTCTTCCAGGTTAATTGCAGTCCCAAAGATGTCCTCCATTAGGATTGCGTTTGGCAGGAAAAAAATCGATTAGAGGGTGATTGAAACTGAAATGGAGGGGTATTGATCCCTGTGATCCAAAGCTTCAGGGAGCTCTTCTGGTAGTCAGGATAGGGTGGTTCAGAATCAACTTCGGCTCGCAAGATGAGCAGCGCCCGCTTGGTATTACTCCACCAATGCGAGGTTTACATAATATTCTCCACGGCTCAACCGGATTCCATTTCTCTGCTGTTGTCCTTGCGAGGAAACGCGCCACTTCTCAGGTGAATCTGATATGTTCTGAAAGTTGCAAACTTCCTCCTGTGCGCCAGCGATGAATGTCCTATTGTTTACCAACTTTCGTCCCTTGACAAGTTCCAATTTCCGTGTTCTAGCTAGTGACAAACTCAAAGTGCACTAACGTTTCGATTATTGGTCGCTCTATGCTTTTAATGTGAGTGAAAACAGATGACAAAACAGATGATATGTGTAGATCCGCCTGGGTCTCTTTCGATTTTTAACGGCCTCGTAATTATGGCTTGCTGTCGTGATAAGAAGACTCTCTGGGTGTTCCGTGAAAGTCGTCATTCCCCCTCCTCCCATCAAAAATATGACGACACTTGTTCAGACACTATACCCTCAGAGCTCCTAACAATTCTGAATCAACCTCCTCTTAACTTGAACGATCTAGGAACCCTTGTGCAGGAAAGGAGTCGCTAGTGAGCGGAATTTTGAGCCACCCGTTTTGCATTTTCATTTACGGTCGTTCAAGCATTTCCTTTTACGCTCTTGGTCTTTCGAGAAGTGGGAAACGGAAAGTCTGAGCAGATGCGTCCCACATCTAAGCGCAGCTCCTCCAGCATTGACCACCTTATTTGTTCGTCTATTATTTATTTATTTATTTATTTATTTATTTATTTATTTATTTATTTATTCATTTATTTATTTATTTATATTTATTTACTTATTTATTTATTTATTTGTTTATTTATTATAATACCTATCTATGCATTTATCTATTTATTTAACCACTTTCAGGCCTGTTTAAACGACTTAAAGTCGAAACATCGGCTAAATAAATGTGCTCAATAGGCAATCTGTGTGGCACAGCATTGAAGATTACCAGTATTTATTTACCTTTTTATTTTTTTTGTTTATTCATTTACTTGTTACCACTTATTTATTTATTCACTCATTTCAGTGAACTGTGTGTGTCTACAGTCCTTCTCGAAAAAATTGACGGATTGCGCGACTGCACCATCGCGGTGGGGCCCGAACGAGAGATGCGGGGAGAGCATGCTTCAAGTGAGAGGGTCCAGTAGGTCCCGCCGCGACTGTGCAATCGCAACATTATAAAAATCGCACGTGCAATCCGTCTATCTTCTCGACAAGGACTTTACGTATGTTACAGGACCGCATCGACTTCCTTTCCAATTGCAATTCCTTATAAACAGGACAGGCAACGGGGCAAAAAGACAATTTATGCTAGATGTGAACGTCAAACGCGCGCCGGACGCACGCATTTATTTGCGGAGATTTCGTACGAGGATTGATCAACGCGGCATGTGCACCATGACGGAGAAGACCGCCGCCGCCGAGCGTCGCGATGCCGACGCGTGCGTCTGGGCTGCGTCAGAAGTGCGTCTGGTCCTATTTTTTATCAAATAATACTACCCATGACGCACGCACGCATAGGTTGCCCAAGAGATGCACTACAAGCGGAACACAAAGCCCGATGAGATTGGCAATGGTGTGAAAGGCGTAATAACGCAAGAAAAGCAGCGTTCAGAAGGCAATACCCATGAATACCCGTTTTTGTCTTTTACCATCACCCCTTTTATCCTTGAAGCTTCTCGTCAAAGCCGCTGAGGGCTATTTCAACATCCAAACTGGAATCGTGCAGGGTTTCGGCTGCAGCACAATGAGAAATTGCTTTATGGATTGGTGTTCGGTTGCTCTGAGGACGTCAAACGCAGCCGCGTTGCACAGTGCCGATTCGCATTTCCGGCATCTGGCCGTTTGCCGCGAAGAAAACAGCCGGCGAACTTGCAAATGAGCCCACATTAGCAGTTCGTTATGTGAAAATGTTTCGCTCGGAATCGCAAGCAGAAAATCCCAGGAAATCCTACTGTATGGCCAGTTTTCTCATTGTCAGTTCATCAAAAGCCACAAGCATGGAACTCGTACATGGTTTATTCTAGTTTTCAATTACTTAGCCCATTGACGACCGCAAAGTTCACCAGGAGCTGTATGCATACCTCTTTCCGAGCATCCCCCCACCGGGGACGGGGATGAGATGAGATGAGACGAATGCGCAAAATCATCGCTCCAACGCGAATTAGTAGGCGAGTTTCTTCCCCAGGGCATCCCTGGAGGTGTGCGAACGAGTTTTCCCCGGCCATCCCCGGTCGTAGATACTTCCCGGGTGGGGATGGTCGGGGGACGGGGATGGCCGGGGAGAGATATGCATACGGCTCGAGGGTACCACGCTATTTTTTGCATACTTCAGTTTAAAGTATCATCAAGCCCCGTTGGTGTCAGCGGTGTTAGATATTAACATAAATACACTTCCAAGACATCCTGATTCTAGAAATTTATATTGGAGTTCTTAGAAAAGTTTAGGAGCCGGGAATAGACCCTGAACTTGGGGAAAGGTGGAAATACGCGAAAAAAGGCGCGGTCGTCAATGGGTTAACATCAGCATGGGACAATGTCTGGATTTTCTGCTTTGGAGTAAAGCAAATAAAAAAAACCACAGCCGGAATCCTGAGTAACCAGCTTCGAGAGACCAAAGATTAAAGACCAAACTGTGCATTGAACTCTTCCAGGAAAGTTTGCACGCAAAAGGCGTTCTCGCACTTCTCATTGTCATCACTTTTCTGGCTGACGCGCTATCATGTTGCCATGGAAGGAAATAACAGGGAATAATTGATTTTAGACAATAGGCTGTGTTTGACATACACCAAGCAAAACCCTTCACTTGTACGGATCACTTTCCAACACTCGGTCCTAGAACTACCCCTTGCTTCTTTCATCCTGTGGGAATGCTGTTAATGTTCTATTCATTGAATGTTTCCATCCATTCGGCGATGACTCCCCTTTTTGGAATTCACTATGCGCCGTGTACAGCAGCTATGCAAACCTCATTCTACCCATGTATGGTATTTACTTAGTGGAAAAAACCGCTGTGCACTTGCCATAGTGGCTTCTCCGCATGTAAGCTGCCTGTGATGAGCCCGTCCTCAATAATTAATTTTGGCGAGGCAGCTTTTTCTCTTCATCTCAATCCATGAGCTATTCGCACACGTATGTATTGAAATATGTACAGGAAGTCGAATGCATGTGTACTTGAACTTTTGCGCTTGCATTGAAATGAGATACCTAGTTCCTTGTCTGAATTTCTCGCACTCTTTTTAGGAGGTAACCTTAGCCGTGCAGACTTTTCACTGAAATATAAAACAAATGGTACAAATGATTCGTCTACCCGTTGTGCAAATCGGTTTTCTTATTTTGCTATGGAAACGCTGTCCGACAAGACCTTTTCTCTTGTATTCTAATCCGATAATCCACACAGGATTAACACAGTCTTTTTTCTTTAGAAAGTCTTCATCTCCGAAATTGCACTTGATTCTTCTACTTCTACTCACCTTCCACTTCTTTTCGCTTCTTACGTCTTATGCAGGATAAGCTGGAGATTTGAGCCCCGTTGGCAGAGGCGTTGCATCCAGACTGCAGCGTACCTGCAGTGTCAAGCCTGCCTAAGCAGCATTGATGATGTCCAAGCAATCCAGAGCTATCCTGACAATTATTTTCTATCAGCTGAAATTGGCTTCTATAGGAAGTTGATGGAATAGCACAATGATGTTAATATCTCGTAATATTTGTAAACGAAGCGCCTGATGATCTCTAGGGATCAGTTCTTGTTTCCATGGGCCGAAGCCAGTGGCGGACGCAGGGGGGGTGCGGGGGGGGGGGGCGGCCCCCCCC
>JARK01001399.1:438963-459728 GCA_000688135.1 Ancylostoma ceylanicum | reverse complement strand
TTTTTTCCCACGCCCCCCCTCCCGCCCACTTTCTGCGTCCGCCACTGGCCGAAGCGTTTTTCAGAAAGGAAAAAAATCATGATTTTGAGGTGCCCAAGGCTCCTGCAGGACATCTTTCATCTTCTAGAATCCCTGGGGACACACTAGTTGAGTAGCATTGTCGACAAACACTGTCAGGGGCAATCTCCATGTTCGACTTTCATAAACTGTTGGCGTGACTATCGTTGTTGATGGAAGCTGATTACGCTCTGCTGCTGAGCTCAAACTATTTGCGTCTCTGGTATTGTTTCATGGTCCTCTGGTCTTTTGAATTAACTTTCGGTAGAAAGATGAGGTGTTTAAGAGGCTAGTTTACGAATGGCTTGACTTTCCAGGCTCTGACGAAGGCGAGAACGCCGAATCGTTAGCCGTAATTGAAATCGGTACCAGTCTTTGCCCTAAGATAAACGTAATCAGTTCCCATCAACAACTGTTAGGCATTACAAATCAGAACGAACACCAATTATCGCCATTACTCACTTGCAAAGCAAATTGAATTGTATTCACGAACACGGTCTTAGATGTGTTAGCGCAGTAACAACACGCCAGTTAACGCTGGGCGCGGTCACCTGCACAAGCGCGCGTGTTTTCCGCAGTCTGGGATCCCAGACTGTGCAGGAATCTTTAATCGCGAATCGGTGCTCCGGAACACCTATGCGGCGCGAGCGAGGAAACACCCCACATCCATAGCGCTAACGCGCCGCGTAGGTGCTGCGGCGCTCCAGGCTGTGGAGAGGTGTAATTGTGCTCGCCTACGGACATTTACCACCCGTATGCGTAGCGTTAAGCCGTTTTGCTTTTTCAGTTTGGGAAAAAGAGCCAAACATGGTTCAAGAGGTGCCCTAACTTATTTTAGCACAATACGGATCGTTCTAGATAAAAGCTGAATGCTTCCTCCTGGGGTAGGTCCGGGAATAGTGCTTTCGTACACACTGGCCTACCGGTACCTGACACGCTTGGGTGATAAGTGTCCAATAATCCTATCGTGACGTTCCTTGTATGGGAGAGCGCGATAGGACAAACGAGAAATAGCACCTTGATTCCGTGGGCTTCTGGTATTTTTTGCGGTATTCTACCATTGAATACGAGTCCTTGGTCCTTCAAAAACACGGAATTCGGAGAAATCTGGAACGCAAAGTTTTGGGCATGTGTGCCTTTTACACTAAAGAAGAATGAAGAGGAGTGGTGCAATTCATGACTTTATCACTTTCTTTCAATGTGCTGGCATTGCATTTAATAAATAACTTGGGAACTCGAGGTTCAATTCTCGTGCAGTTGGAATGCATAGCTATTATATTGATTGATGATGTTTTTTCTTATTCGAAGTAAAAACTAATATCGATTTTTTTAGTCTTCATTCGTGTCGGTTATCGCTTACAACTCCATGCCCCAGAAATTTGGGGTAGAAATTCGGGCCTGCAGATTCTAACTAGAAGTCCAGAGATAGCTCGCTGTTTCCTCTTGAAAGCCCTACTCTGTTGACTCCAGCTCAAATTCTTCTGGAGATTTGGCCATATGTAGGTTCACATTCCCACTGAGACTCCAGTACCTACTTCTGGGGTTTGAACCTCATCGCCTTTACAAAACCTGGTCGAGTTTTATCCATCTTCGAAATTCGCGAAAATCCTTGCGTCCCAAATTGTTGCGTAGTAGATTCATTTACTGCTAACATTCTCGATTACATCAGTTCTTCGCCGGTTTTCACATTTCTCCATTCTCATTACATTACCTAATCCGATACTTTTTTCCTCCAAACGTTTCCAGGGTAACCACGCCCCTTATTTCTATACATTTTCGCTCTGTTTCTCATGCTGAGCACTTGAGCTCATGGACTGTCCGCCATTGCTTACTTAGGATTTACCCGTTTGCTCGTTCTTAAACTTCGTCACAGCGCCGGGCCAGTGTCGGCAACAATTCCATATCCCCTAGGGACCAGTTTTCTCAAGAACTCTTCTGCTAAACATATTTATTGATGCATTTCCTGGTTATTCAAAAAGGGTATGATGTATGTAAGCAGTATATTTGTTTATTTATTTATTCAATGGACATGGGGTGCTCCATAACATGTTATATAAGAATCGAGTCAAGCATGTGAGGGAAGGTGAAACGAGAAAGTCAAGGGGGAAAATTGAAAAGGAATAAAAGCAATGTAAAGCAGTGAGCTTGAATGGAATGAAGAACACTAGGGGAATGCCATTGCATTTGTGATTAGAATATGGAGTCCAGACTCAATTTTCCGGATGTTAGGTATCGCCACGCCCTAAAAATCTGCAGCTGGAAGTACCTGAGTATTTCATAAGGAAAATATTCAGAAAATAGGTTCTCGACTAGTTTCATATGGATTTCACTGTTTGGAAGATTATTTGTGGTTTACATTGGAGATACATGGGCACGTGGGTTACTGCATTTTGTCAAATGGTGTTCCCTGGCCGCTCTTCATCTATTATTTCATGCACACTTAGTTCCACTTGAAACCGCAGTACGGACATATTTCCGTGGCAGAACCTTTCTCGAATGTTGTTCCTGGTATCGCATGCATCATTGAGATTACCCAGGGTAAATGTGTTTGAACACCATAAATGCACCCACCGTTAACACGCGCATCGTCACGCTGACCCCGGGTTATGTCAATGATGCATTCAGGGGCTGATCACCCTTCCCACAGTACATTTCAGGCCCATCGTTATGCAGGAGTACACTCCTGGTTTTCAAAATTTGAGCAGTTATTTCTTAACTAATAGATTGCGGCTGAACTAACATCGCCTAAAAATGCAGCTTGGTCAATACGTATGGCATTTGCTAGAGTTTTTGGCTTTCCGTGCATGCAGATTCGATTATTGCTATAAATTCTAGGTTATTGTGTGGTTTAATTCCAAATGGAATCAACTGCAGCTGCAAAACAACACCAGTTTGGCCGCATACGGGTAAAGTGCAAGTGGTTTTTCTTCTCAGCTGCGCGCCATCGGCCGGCATTGCGCCGCTGTGCCGCCGCTGTCCGGTCAGCTCGTCATATACGGGCGTACATACATCGTGATTGTTCAAATGAGATTGTCCTTGCGGAGAAATAGGACTATTCCCATCTTTTGGACGACGAATTCCCCTGGTATCCGCTGTGGGAACAGATCAGAATACGGTTTTGCCTCGCCTAAGTGGACCAAACCGAACCGGTTTTCGATGAGTAACTCAAACATTCCTATTGTATATGTACCCGTTTTTGAGAACTTGTCTCGTTTTTGAGTCGTGTTCGTTCGGAAAATTTTTAGGAGATCCACCAACGAATGCTATTGCCCTGTTTCAGGATGGACGGTGTCGCCAATGCCGATGCTGACACAAGCCCAACAAAGATCACTCAAGTACTTGGGAAGACTTCCGATGTGCCGCCAGGAACGTAAGTCTTTCTGGCTTACAGTAGCAGACGGGAAAAAACCAGCAGGAGGGCGGGGGTTATGCGGGGTGGGGTGAGAAGTTTGAAGTCTCGAAATGGGAGTCATAAAATTTGTTGTTGTAAATTCAATAATTACGACAAATTTTAGTGGTATTGGTGGAAATGAGAAGCCGGAGGCACAACAGTATCAATTTTCCCTTTGCCGTGCCCTGTAACTGGTTCACCAGGATCATCGTTTTATTACTTAGCTTCACACTCTATGAAAAATTCATGGTGGTGTCAAGCGAAGTTTTCTGCCCCCTTTAACTAGTCACCTACACTCACCCCTCTGTAATGCAGAGAGCTGAAACAGCGATGCTGTGGTGACGTCACTCACAATGCTGTTCTGGCCTGTTCTGGGCTAAGGAATTGGTTACGCAATCCCTGTATCTTTACGCATCCGGAAATTGTAGGATTAAACCCTAGCCATTATTTGTTTATTGCTTGCACATCGTATAGGCTAGTATAAATAGCAAGTAAGAAAATGTAAAGAACAAACAAGATTAAATAAGTGCTCAGCTGCGATCTGCGGAATTCATGGGAAAAAGCTATAAATTATGATGTTACCAGTCAGAAATCTTTGAATAGCTCATTTTTCAGCTACCTCATACCTGCTCCCATATGGTAATAATTCAAACTTTCTAATCGTCAAAGAAAACCCTGCGTAGTCCTGGAAAGACATTGTTTCTTCCGAATTTCTGTCCTGAATAGGAGTTTCTGCGGGAATTGTACGGGAACATTGCCGCTCAGCATCTATTGAAGTTACTGTGATTGGTAATGCCATGAATGGTAATGCCATAAGCAGTCATTGCACATTCGTCTTCCTTTGTATGATACATACATGCATACCTTACCTCTGGGAATGGTTAGGTTAATAAAACATGAAACATGCGGCATAATGAAGGCATTCTTGGATTTTATCGGAAAAGATTCTGTAGCTGACGGTCACTTGATACCTTTTATCCTTGCCTTCACTTCACATCCATTCCCTGGCTTCTGTCCTGTCCTTCAGGGAAGAGATTTTTCGAAAGCAAATTTGGTTAAAATTGGCCATGACTGGAAGCATTCAGTAGCCGTTGTTTTTCACTATTATGTTTCTTATGAACCCCATTCATGGGAAATTCTGCGCACATTTGTAAAGAACACTCTCTGCGCTTGAAAAACCGCGGAACCAGCAAAGCTGTCCTCGGAGATTTGATGGATTTTGCAGGAAACAACATCTTGCTCTTTCCTGAGATCGGTTTCGAGACCAACTACCCCGAAGCAAAAACGTCCTGTAAGACTAGGTTTTGACCGAATGATATTATAAACCTTTCTCTACTCGGCGGGGAGAAGTGGGATGAGCCATGGGTTCCTGGCGGAGAAATAAATGAACAAACACTGTTCAATAACTCATACCCCCCCCCCCATTAATAGACCGAATTGATGTCACCACTTCGATCAGTCCGCAGGGCGATACGAAGAGCTTGACAGTTTGCTTTGTTACTTCCCTAGTGGGTGGTAGGAACCTCTTTGAATTGACTTGTAAAATAATACATATAGAATACAACTAGGTGTTAGATACACATACCGTCAGGAGTTATTTTCAACCAGTCTGGCCGTCCGGCTGACGCCGGACTTCCAGACTTCTCCTTATGCTCGCTTCGCTCGCACGGGTTTACCTCGCATCCATCCTAGTAGAATTGTGGTCTTGCCAATTGTTGCTCCGTTTCCCCTAAATGCCCTCCCCATAAAAATGGACTCATCAAAGAGGACTGCTTGCGTCTCTTAAGCCCGGGGTATACTTGCAACGACGCGATTTGGTCGCCGCGACTGAGTTTTGCACGAGCGATTCAGTCGCCGCGACTGGATCGCGCGCTAAGGCACAATTCATCTTATGATTGGCGATGGCATTGAATGATTCATTAGGCTCAACTCATTGCAATTTCGATATTCAAGCTTCATTCACACTTGTTTTTCGTATCTAGCGATAATAAGCCGTAATAGAAAGCTTTCCAGTTGGAATTACGGCTTTTTAATTAGTCTTCGAAGACTATTTTTGCCCTTCAAACTGGTTCTAAGTGGCTATTTAACCTAATGAGCACTATTATTGGTCGTCTTTTCGAAATTTCTAGTAAAAGATCCGCAATTTGAAAGAATGCGGATTTGGTTATGGACAAAGAATAGGAAATTCATCATAAAATACTACAGTTTGGTAACAAATTGAAATGATACTGCCTGAAAACGAAAAAATTTACCCAGACTCTCGTCAAATCTCGAGCAGAGAGCCTGTTATAGAGAGAAACCTAGACAAATGAATCGAAATAAGAAGAATTTTCAAGAAAAAGAAGCAAGAAAATGAGCAAAATCGCTGACGACTCACAACATGAGGTATGCCCAGGCTCCGATTGGCTAGCGACTTGGTCGCCACGCGATTCCTCGTGAGATTGGTCAAAATCGGCCGCGCGTTCACGGATTGCTTTTGAAAATGAATGCGCGTGGAATGACCACGGCAGCTTTTGTGAAGTTTGCAAGTTAAATCGCGTGGCGACCAAATCGCCGTCGCTGCTAGTATGCCTAGGGCTTTATGGTTAGAGCCATTTTACCATTCTCTCGAGCGAAATAGCTAACTGCAGCCATATGTAACCGATTTAACCTGGAGTGAACACGGGAAATGGTTTACCACATCCTGTTTATTGTAAGTGATCCATTGATAACAATCAGCTTGAACATATAAAAGGACGGTGCGGTGTGCTCAGACACAAATGAGGGTAGAACACGCAGGAGGGGACGTGATCTGGGCGAAATGGTGTGGTATGGGTGGTATAAAAGTCACTGCTCAGACTGGACGTTTAGTACTTTCTCACTGAATTTAGGCGCCAGAGGACAACTAAAACGAAGATAGACCTGACTAAGAGCAATTTCTCGCTACTTTGCACCGGTGCACTTCTTCTCCATCTGACGACCCGTTCGCAGGCGTTTACCCACTTTGAACGCCGGCGTATCCTTATCACAACGGTGGACCCGTCTCCCCCACTTTGGACGCTGGCGTATCCTTATCACAACGGTGGACCCGTCTCCCCCCACTTTGGACGCCGGCGTACCCTTATCAGAACGGTGGACCCGTCTCCCCCCACTTTGGACGCCGGCGTATCCTTATCACAACGGTGGATCCGTCTCCCCCACTTTGGACGCCGGCGTATCCTTATCACAACGGTGGATCCGTCTCCCCCCACTTTGGACGCCGGCGTATCCTAATCACAACGGTGGATCCGTCTCCCCCCACTTTGGACGCCGGCGTACCCTTATCACAACGGTGGACCCCTTGTACACGTCTAGGCCACGCCCCCTGAATTTCGTTTCAGACACACACACTCACACACACACACACGGAGTAAGCGCTTTATTATAAGTCATGATATTTCCGTTGTTGTGATGAGAACAACGCGTCATTTGGAATTGGTTGAGCCTTCCGACAAGCACCTACTTTTTGGCCAATTCAGCTCTGAAAAAGGATAAATCCCGGGCCGAAGTCGACAATCATTCTTGCGAACCACCACGAAAGCTCCACTGATTGTAATGCAATGATAGATGGCTCATCGATTTGAACCAAAAATAGGTTACATTTAACTGGACGTCGAACATTTTACGTGGGCATTGCTCGCACGTATACGATGGTCCAGACAGTGTCGAAAAGCACTTTTTCATTTTCTACCACTTTTTCCGCTTTTATAGGTCCAGCATTACCGTAGTACGTACCATAAACCATCACCATAAGCAGTAGCGTAAACGTATCTTACCTTAGTCGTTTTGTGGATAGGGAGAGATTTATCTCATTCAGCTGATTCAGAGCTTTATAACCGTTTTCTGCCATGATTGCTTAAATTTTTTGTTTATGCGGTGTAAAATGAGCAATTGCAATTTTTTCAGAAAGAAGGTCTTCACCGTCAACGAAAAACCGATTCTAGTCATCAATGACAATGGGACGCTGTATGCCACCACCGGAATCTGCTCACACTACAACTATTCGCTCGAAAATGGTAAGTTAGAGAAAAAACCTAGCGACGCCCTTTAGAGGAAATTGCATTCAACGTTCGCTATTTGATCTTGAGGGCTATAGAAGTTTCCATGGAAACTTTCCGGGTGCAGTTTCCTTAGGAGGCGGAAACTCAAGTTTCCAAAGTTTTTCTCTGTGCAACTTGATAACGTTGACTAGGCATATGATGGCTCGCATAGAAGAACACGAACTTTGTTACAAGAGCGCAGTTTGTGAGATTGTAGTTTGTCTCAGATATTTCCATCATATCAGATCTAAGAGGCCTGGAAAAGCCCGAGGCAGTGTCGCAAGACATTTCGCTTTTGAAAAAAAAAAAGAATCTGAATGGTGAGGTAGAGAAAAGGGAGCATAGTTCGAGCAGAATACCAAGACTTCCATCAAGCTACTATCAGGTTGGTAGAGATGGAATGTTGGTTTTTGGAAATTTACAAAATTTATTATAACAACAATACTACGCCATCTCAATCCAAAACATAGTCTCCATTGTTATCGACGACTCTTCGCCATCTTTCGCTCAGGAGTTGAATTCCCTTCTCAAAGAAGCCAGTGTGCTGCGCTTGTTTACGCAGCGTCTGGCCACGTCATGGTTATTGAACTTTCTTCCCTCCAAGAGGTGCTGCATTGAACGAAAAAGGTGATAATCAGATGGTGCTCTATCAGGGCTATACGGTGACTGCGGCACCAACTGCCAGTCCAGGTTCTCGATCATTTTTGCGAAATCGCAGCTACGTCGTAGAGCAAATACATAGATAGTATCGAATGCCACTCTTCGGGCCTGGCATTCCTGAAATCCTCAACGATCAGTAGCCTACAGTCGGAGATAATAACGAGGACGGCCCATCACCATACCGCAGCTATTCAACAGCACTTATAGCTATCCTGAAACGGGAATTACTCCTTAGAATTAACTACTAGAACCCAACCGACATTTCATCTGTACTAACCTAATATAATAATAGCCTTGAAAAATAGATCCTCAGAAAAAAAGAGCATCAATCTGGGTACTGTATTTTGACTGAATCGGACTAATCTTGAATTTTTTTCCGATGATTGGTGCGCATGTCGCAGAGAGTAATAAATTGGTGGATCATGAAGATGGACTTTCATAGTTGGTCAGATAATAAATTTATGCCGTTTTTGATAGTTATCATACCATCAATTTCGGCAAATGTCAGTCACTTACGGTTAGTGCAGGAATAAGCTTAGGGAGAGTAAGGCCAGAACTGTTCCTTCATTATTTGTATCCTTCAAACGCATGGCAAAAGCGACTATACCTGGATCGAATTAAGATACTTTACCGTGCTCCTACCATGTTTCAACCATTCTCTCTACTAAAATATCGAAGCATCCAGGACAAGATAATTAAGATTTCATCGTTGTTGCGTCATTGCTCTATAACATCTTAAACAATATGATAAAGAAATAATGAACAAAACGTACGTGCGTTAAGAGACTGCAGTGGTCCGGATCCGTTCGTTGCTTTGCACAAGAGGATCAATCCAGAATAGAATAAGGCAATTTGTACTAGACACATGCGTTTGACGCGCATGCGTCTATATGATGAGAGGTAGAGAGTCGCAGCCCTAACGCAGCTCAGACGCACGCGTTTGCGGCGTCACGGTGGCCACGCAATCCTATGATTGAGGATGCGTTTGCCGCGTTGACCAGTCTTCATAGAAAATCCTTCGCAAATGGATGCGTGCACCTGACGCGCGACTGACGTATGCACTTAGTATAAATTGCTCTTATGTTGATGCGAAAGACAATTACAGTGCCAACACGCAGACTATACAACGCGACGAGCGAAACCCAATCAAACAAGTCACCTATACTCTTGACTTTTTCTACTGATTCCTGCCGCCTTTGATCCCGATATCACCACATGGGTTGCCTGAGTGGGAGGTTTTGTATCATTCAATCTAAACTATTGAACTTGCACTAGAGAGTCATGAAAAAAGTAATGGGTGGCACCATCGAAGCCAGCTGCAACGGAAATGGGAAACCACATCCGAGTTTCTGACCATTTTGATGAGGTCGACAACGTGAGCTCAGGCACTTTTAACAGGGGCGTTGACAGCATACTGGGCAGACTTACTTTTTCGACCAACTTTCCAACCAAGAAATTAGTAAATATAAGAGAAAATAAGTGCTGCTCATGTTTGTAGAGGAAATAGAACTCTTTCATAAATCGCACTGCACAATTCGCAATGAAAACAGTTTTGGGAGTGCCCCTTTGGATATTCCTTTCGTGCCACACCAATTGCGTGTTCGCAGCGATGGCAGTCACTTAGGTAAATTGCCTTTGCCCATTCCTAGCTGTACTGTCGGCAGAGGAGCCTTCGCTGTAGATTTCCTTGACGTTTCTCACTCTCTAAGGTGTACATGAGCAGGTCGTAGCGTACAAAGGGGCAAAACACCGGGAATGCACTAGAAATTTTTCTTTTTTTGACCTTGCAAAATCCTATCATCCATTGGGAAGAAATTCTCTGAGAAAATCTCCAAAAAAAGTGAGATCTGAGGGTGTGTATCATCGTAAGAGAAAAAGGGCGTAACCAGGCGACTCTGATTGGCACATCGCGCCGCCCGTCACACCACCTTTGAACCAGTACGCCGCTAAGCACAAGTACACACACCATGTATTAGGGATTGAAACCGTTTGAGTTGAAACAGGTGGGCATGGCGAGCGGCCTGAATGCGCCAGTCAGGGTCTCCTGGCTACGCCTCCTCTTCCCTTACGCCCGAGATATAAACACGCCTCGGAAAAAAATGAATTTCAAAAAAGCGGCGTCTCGAAGCCAAAAAAAACATTCAAAAAATTTGGCTCCAAAGCTGTTCGAACACAAATTTTGCTCACAAGGGCGAAAATTAAAGAAGTGCGATTTGATTTAGTTTCCCTTCACTAGTGATGATCCACTGAAGTGTGAGATATTTATTGTATTTTATGGTGACTATTAGAAGGATGCTGTTTTTCCGATACAATTTTGAAAACAATAACCCGTTTAATTTAGGTATCTATTCAAATGGAAAGATCCGCTGTCCCCTCCATGGCGCATGTTTCAATGTGAAAACAGGAGATATCGAGGACTACCCCGGCTTCGACTGCTTATTCACCTACGATGTAAGGACTTTCTACTTTCTTCACCGCTACTTAACCTTTTTATCTCCAAAAACCGTCAATTATACGAAAAATGTTGAACGATTGTTCCGTGAATGTCTCGGACTCATATTTGTTCAGGTCCAAGATGTCAATGGTGACTTGGTGCTGAACACCACCGAGAAAGAGTTGGCCAGCGCACGTCGAACGCGTAAATCTAATCTGAAAGCTACGTGCAATGACGCCCCCATCATTGTTGTTGGTGCAGGTTTGTTCAGCATTTCTATTCTCTGTGATACTATTTATAAGGGAATTGGAGGACGCTAATCCAGCAGATCAAAATGAAAGGTACAAAGCTGAGCATTGGTGCGGTACAGAGCCTTGATCCTCGATCCAGTCGTTCCTAACATTATCCATTCAGCAACTGCTGGACACTAGACACGACCTATTGCCAGTCAAACAAAGTGGAATTTTGAATGCTGTTTATTTTTATTACTATTTTCAATATTTATTTCATATTGTTCGACATTAAAATCAATATATTTACTACTTTTGCCCTCCCATCAGGCTCCTGCAGTGGCGGAGTTGCCTTTTCTACCTCAATGCCCCACCCCCTGGCTAGTCACTCCTACGTCCGGCACTGCGCTCGATACTGCCCCGCCCCTTTATCTCGGACCAGTGTGCCAGGCTAATTTTGAGCCAACTTCGAAGAAAATGGCCAGGACCCATCTGGGTGGTCCGCCACATAGAAATTTCAGTCTTTGCTGACGAACAGCGGAACAATAATTCGATGCTCGAGAAAGAGGCAGTCTTGCTGGACGAAGAGCGTAGTAGCGCATAGTGTCGCCTGAGGACTTGCGCGACCGTCCATCTCGGTAAAAATAGTGTTATTTATGTAACTCAGTGTCGCGCTTTCTTCTGTAGTGGTTTCAATAGGAACAGGTAGAGAAATGATGGCAGAGTGACAAATCATTTCAACGTCTTGACTTGCTTCGGCGCTCACGAAATCTTCGGATGGTCGATTCTTCCGAGATAAATTGTTCGATTTCCATATTTTTCGGCATTCGATTTTGAGGATTAGCAGCTCGCAGCAGCGGAGCCTTAGTGAGCAACGGACATGTCGGATTGTTGCGTTCACCGGAATTCCATTCCTGCTCCAATGTGGCGACTTAAAGGCAGCACCCACGGAAATTATTGTGTTGGAGATTTCGCTGGATTTCAAGATTTTCAGGGACGATGAACTCACAGGGAGTGATGAAACAGCGTGAAACAAGCCAGAAGACGAGAAATGAAGGCGCTGTTTCCCATGCGTCCACAGCGCGGACGAGTTTTCTGCTGAGGGTATACGCGCGCATCGTCATGAATCCTTATGGATGGTGCGCATTCCATACCCTACAGTGTACAATATTCCTTATACAACATGATACAATATGCTAGACTACTAGTAGCATGCCAAATCAATAGCGTTAACTGGAGTGGCGGACATCAAAATGGCCACGCTCGGCTCTGTGCCCACGGCAGTATCTCCACGGAAAGGCCGCTTTTTTCTGTGTTCAAGTTACCATTGTGATTGTCCGGCGGCCGACCACACGGAGAACGACTCACTTCGAAAGTGAGGATTTCCGTGGGTGCTGCCTTTAATGCGAATGGTGACGCCTTAGACTCTTGGACTTGTACACTCCGAATGTGCAATATATGGTGGTTCAGTAGAACATATTTATTACTGTACAAGTGAGAGTGATCGGAGAGAAAAGTGAGTGCCTCGTACGGCTTGCAGCATCATTCTGACTAGTGAGCATACGTACGATAGGGCTGAGACAGGGGTCAAAAAAGTGAAGGTTGTCTGGGCCGAAAAGTGAAGGTTGTTCCGCAACCATAGCTTCGATAGTGCTGCGGAAGGGTTCACCAAAGTGAACAACGATATATACTAGACTGTTTCAAATATAACAAATGGATCCAACGAAAACTGTTTTAATATTGCTCAGAAAAATAAGAAAAGATCGTTTGTTCGAAGATGGAACGCCGAAGATGAGAATTGCGCCGGCTCCCTGTTTTCGTGGGAGACCTGGGGACCAGCCCTCAGCCTAATGTAGAAAATGCCCTAGCTCGAATTTTGCTAAATATCACGGTAGTTTCGCAGAACTGCGTGTTGCGCAGTTGTCAGCGACTTTCTTCATAAAATTCCCTACAAGATGACTTCAAGAGCGACAAATTTCACCAAGAATCCAGGAAGAAATCAATTTTTAAAACCTAGATGGGGGATTTGCGTCCTTTAAAATTTCTCAACAACCTTAAGAAATCGTGAGTTGCGCAGTTGTCTATTGAATTAGCGACATCATTGCGCAAGCAAAGCCCATTGAAACAGGTGCTTTTATCTGAAACTGGCCCACAAAACGGGTCATGTATGAAAACGCTTTTTTACTTTACATCTCTCTCAGATCAAAAATTCAGGGGTTGCGCAGTTGTCAGCTGCCGAGCCCGTAAGATTCCGAGTAGAATGGTATATAACACTTGACACTTCCTTTCATGCTGGGCTGAAAAAGCCTGCCTGAGCCAAATGCCCCGTGTAGCTCAGGGGGGTTAGCGAGAGAGCACGCAATATGGGAGGGCGCCAGACGCGAGGGTGAGCCAGACGGGGTATTTGGCTCACCCTGGTTTTTCCGTCGGGGGTGAACGAAAGTATCAAGTATTATATATCGTTCTGCTCAGAATTTCATTCTCAATTCAGCTGACAACCGCGCAACATCCAGTTCCTTCAAATAAGCAAGATAATCCTCTTTTCACTTTTTCCTGAATTTCTCAGCCATTTTCAGTTGCACCTTTGTGATCTTGCTGTCATCTACAGTCGCGTCGGTAGAATGTGAAAATTTTCGCGGGATTCGCGGGATTCGGGGGATTTGCGGGATTTTTGTATAATTCCTTTCCAAGTGAAAATTCTTCAAAATTCAAGAGACTACATGATGCAGAATAACATTCTGCATCCATTCGTGTCCTGGCCACCCCTCAGTTTTGCGGCTGTCACCAAATATTTCAAAAAGTTCGTTAATTGCTTTGACCCCGCCCACTAATTAGGGTCAGGCGCAGAAAACTCTTTAATTTTTTGTTTTCTATAATGTCAGTTTACGTTTTGGAAATTTTTGAACAGCTCCAACGCATTCAATATGTGATGGCGAGCAACTTGATACAAAATTTATTCAGTGAGTTGGCAATTTTCTAACCCTCAAAAATAAGATATTTTCAATGTTATCTATCAATTTTTCACCCGGTAACCCTACCGCTGAGGGTTCATCTTCATTTTACTACATGTTGGGGAAGGATACAACAAGAAGCATGGGTTAGAGCTCAGCTAACTTCCAGCACTGACACAGGAGAGAGCCGCAAAGTAGACACCACGTCAGAATTCCTTAGATTTTGCACAGATCGACCAGCAAAAATTTGCGTCCTTCAAATTCCTCATATGACGGTTTTGCAGCGATCAAGAGAACTCTCTGCTCTGCGGCAGATACACATGTTTTCTAGCTTTGAAAAGGGGTGCTTGCTGAATACGGAAGGCTTGAAAATGGCTGAAATTTATATGTTTTCAGATTCAACTGCCCAATTACAGTGCTATTTTCTTCCAGAGTCACTCTTTCCTGACTAATCATAATCACAGCCACAAACTCTATCGTACTATGGTGTTTCCACGTTATCATAACTGCTTTGACCTTTTCTCACTTTCGGGTGTCGAGGTTCCTTCGCGCCTGCCTCGCGGATGCTGTAGGGTGGCGGGCCATGTTCGCACCTCAAACTACTGATCCAGGGACGATTGACCTTCCAAACGTTGTCATTGAACTTTACTCTATACAAGGGGCCTAAATGATTCAATTCCCTCGTGAAAGGCTCAAAAATAAAAATCTCGAAAAATTGATTTTTCGGGATTTCGAAATCGATTTTTTCCGCAATAGAAATGTATTTTTGTTCTTCCTTGCTTTACACTCAATGTACACCTAGTATCGTATCTAGTATTACCAGTACCTTCTCCTTATATCTGATTATAACGAGGAAAATGGCTTGAAAATTTCACAAGAGATTGTGTATTCTGTCATGTTTGCAGGCGTTTCTTTTGCGTTCACAGGGAGTTGAGCATAGTCCTGAATATATTTAGAGAAGAGCACTACATTGAGCTTGTGAATAATAAAGAAAAAAGTTAGATGAATATTTCTGCTGTGAAAAAATCGATTTCGAAATCCCGAAAAATCAATTTTTCGAGATTTTTATTTTTGAGCCTTTCACGAGGGAATTGAATCATTTAGGCCCCTTGTATAGAGTAAAGTTCAATGACAACGTTTGGAAGGTCAATCGTCCCTGGATCAGTAGTTTGAGGTGCGAATATGGCCCGCCACCCTACAGCATCCGCGAGGCAGGCGCGAAGGAACCTCGACACCCGAAAGTGAGAAAAGGTCAAAGCAGTTATGATAACGTGGAAACACCATAGTACGATAGAGTTTGTGGCTGTGATTATGATTAGTCAGGAAAGAGTGACTCTGGAAGAAAATAGCACTGTAATTGGGCAGTTGAATCTGAAAACATATAAATTTCAGCCATTTTCAAGCCTTCCGTATTCAGCAAGCACCCCTTTTCAAAGCTAGAAAACATGTGTATCTGCCGCAGAGCAGAGAGTTCTCTTGATCGCTGCAAAACCGTCATATGAGGAATTTGAAGGACGCAAATTTTTGCTGGTCGATCTGTGCAAAATCTAAGGAATTCTGACGTGGTGTCTACTTTGCGGCTCTCTCCTGTGTCAGTGCTGGAAGTTAGCTGAGCTCTAACCCATGCTTCTTGTTGTATCCTTCCCCAACATGTAGTAAAATGAAGATGAACCCTCAGCGGTAGGGTTACCGGGTGAAAAATTGATAGATAACATTGAAAATATCTTATTTTTGAGGGTTAGAAAATTGCCAACTCACTGAATAAATTTTGTATCAAGTTGCTCGCCATCACATATTGAATGCGTTGGAGCTGTTCAAAAATTTCCAAAACGTAAACTGACATTATAGAAAACAAAAAATTAAAGAGTTTTCTGCGCCTGACCCTAATTAGTGGGCGGGGTCAAAGCAATTAACGAACTTTTTGAAATATTTGGTGACAGCCGCAAAACTGAGGGGTGGCCAGGACACGAATGGATGCAGAATGTTATTCTGCATCATGTAGTCTCTTGAATTTTGAAGAATTTTCACTTGGAAAGGAATTATACAAAAATCCCGCAAATCCCCCGAATCCCGCGAATCCCGCGAAAATTTTCACATTCTACCGACGCGACTGTAGATGACAGCAAGATCACAAAGGTGCAACTGAAAATGGCTGAGAAATTCAGGAAAAAGTGAAAAGAGGATTATCTTGCTTATTTGAAGGAACTGGATGTTGCGCGGTTGTCAGCTGAATTGAGAATGAAATTCTGAGCAGAACGATATATAATACTTGATACTTTCGTTCACCCCCGACGGAAAAACCAGGGTGAGCCAAATACCCCGTCTGGCTCACCCTCGCGTCTGGCGCCCTCCCATATTGCGTGCTCTCTCGNTCCTCAATAACATTGGCAAAAAGTGTGACAATTGCGCAAAGCTCAATTTCCCAAATGAAGAACGATATTGTCGGTCAAACCGTAATTTTGCCGCAAATTCCCATCAATTTCATGGAAACATTCTCTTCAAAGGAATGAACCGGCCATGTATAAACATCGGCTTTTCTTAGACTGTTATGTGTGAAGAATTTAAGCCACAACTGCGCATTTCATGTAAACTGCTTTGCCCAAATTACAATGCATAGTTTCATTCCCTTTTTTTGGTTCGGGACTGCGTCCCGGACCCATCTTATCCTCTTCGTCATTGGTGAAGGTTCCCCATCCGCGCACCATCAAAAGTGATGGTGGCCTGAGACACGTCTCAGGCTATCGGACGTATGCTAGTGAGTATCATATCGAGCATAAGATGGGTCAGTCCCGCCCCCTCCACATGAGGTATGGGCGGTGAACACAAATACTATAAGGATCATCGATTTGTCGATGATATGCAAAATATGGCAGCTCGGGACCTGTATTTGGTAAGAGGGGTGAATCATCATCCGAGGAGATACCTGTCAGAATCGAATAGACCAGAGCGAGCCGCTCTTCCGTACCTCATCATACTTCTGCCCTGTATCGATGAGCTTCGGGCGTGCATGGCAGATTGCCTTCTCACGGGAGATTTCACGAGGGTAACCTCGGAGATGAAGACGAAACGTCTGTCTTAAGAAGCAGTGCCAAGGTGAAGTTAAGACGTAAACATATTTTCTGTCCAATGATCCTGACGCACTCAGTAGAGTGAATCAAAGATTTTCTATTGTACAGCCTTCATAGTCAATGCGGCGGAGAGCAGCGACGAGGTAGCCGAGCAAGGAACACGTCGGACGTGTAGGCAAAGACTTAGGCGTTTGGATACTACGGGTGCTCAAATTTTTGCAATTTTAGATCGCAGGCTTTTAACCTTGTCTGAATTAGTTTTGAAGATAAGAACACATGAAGACACCGTCGTTTTGCTAAGACATTTTGGCGCAACTCTATGTGACAGGGTTGTCCTACATGCTGACCGAGAATATCATACTCAATTTGTACGGCGACGCCATTTCTGCTTGGAGTGCGGTAGCACATGGTAACTCACGAACTCTTGCGGAACTTTGCATGGAGATTTAGTTTCAGGCGCTAATCGGAATATCATTATTAGTCCCTATGTAGTTGCCAATTTCTCATGGGAAATGGCGTTCGCCCTCAAATTCCTACAGTAGGCCTACCCAATTCCAAATCCTACTTCCTCGTAATTTGTACAGTAACTATGAGGACGTTGTCACGATACAATATGGATACGATAATTGCGATCAACACATGAAGTAACTCTCCGTGCGATGTTCCGGAAAGCTGTGATATGCCATACCTACGTACCATATGTCTACAGCTAGAGGTATCCGATATACCAAGCCGACGCTCCATCCTCCACGACTCCTTTGGTACCAATTTACCGACCCCGGGGGGGGATGGCTTGGTTGGCCAGTGGCGTCATCGGACAAACGATCGTGTGAGGGGCCGGCAGTGCTTCTCTTGCCAGTGCACCACGCGCACCCCTAGAAAAGGATAAAAGCCTCAAATCCGAAAATCCTGAAAATGAGCACCTGCAGGATCCCAACTCCTACATTTTTGTCCAGAAGTTCGCTGTATTCCGCACTCGGCCGTTTCGCTGCTACCTTTCTCCCGCACCGACCCCTGCAGTCATGCGATAGGAAATCTTTTCGCCCTTTCTCTGGTGATATCTTTTTTTCTTGCCAAATGGTCCTGATACGCTCCCTGAGCGCTTCAGCACCACTGGGCAAAAATTAAATACGTACTTTTTTGATCAAATCTCTAATCAATAATAAACACATGTTATGTCTCAGTAGTGTGTTCTGTCTAGCGTCACAATCATAAACCCAAACTTTTATCTGCCTGACAAATAGAGGGTCGAAGCCTCTTGAGCGGTAAGTTGTATAACTCAGGATGGCGGAGTCGGAACACCAACTCATGCTCTTGCGGAGAAAGGGGCCTCGGCCCAATAGAATTCCAGTACTGCTGCCTCGTTCCTAAAACAGCAAACGACGATGTCAGCCATATTGTCATTTGGATATGTTGTTATTGCATATCAGACATGCGTCCGATGAAAAGGTCGCGCTTACCCTGAACGATGAGCAGCAGTACCAAAAGAAGCCAGAGAATGAGCTTCATGATGAACGACACAACGAGAGAAGAATATGTAACATCGTATCGCCAAAGGAATTATATATCACAATTTGCGTACAAAGAGAGGTGTTGTTAACACGCAGGCCAATCGCTCCTCCATTATTATTTGTTTTGCATGCTTCTTATTATCATATTTCAATTTATGCATCAAGATAGAAAAACCAATTCAATTTGCGCCTCAATGCTTCTATCACCCCACACCTATTTTCTTTTTTTTTCTCCCAGCTTTTAACAGGATTTATATAAGAGGATCACGGTGGCGTTGAAACAAATCGGTATGGAGATTCGGCAGCCCAATTTTTGGTGCAGAAAATGTGATGGTATTAAATGGNTGGTCCTGATACTCTCCCCTGAGCGCTTCCGGAGTAAGGCGCCTCGACCTAATAGAATTCCAGTACTGCTGCCTTGTTCCTAAAACAGCAAACGACCATGTCAGCCATATTTATTATTTATTGGATATGTTGTTATTGCATATCAGACATGCGTCCGATGAAAAGGTCGCGCTTACCCTGAACGATGAGCAGCATTACCAAAAGAAGCCAGAGAATGAGCTTCATGATGAACGACACAACGAGAAAAGAATATGTAACATCGTATCGCCAAAGGAATTATATACCACAATTTGCGTACAAAGAGAGGTGTTGTTAACACGCAGGCCAATCGCTCCTCCATTATTATTTGTTTTGCATGCTTCTTATTATCATATTTCAATTTATGCATCAAGATAGAAAAACCAATTCAATTTGCGCCTCAATGCTTCTATCACCCCACACCTATTTTCTTTTTTTCTCTCCCAGCTTTTAACAGGATCACGGTGGCGTTGAAACAAATCGGTATGGAGATTCGGCAGCCCAATTTTTGGTGCAGAAAATGTGATGGTATTAAATGGAAGGACAGGTTCGCAGCTTGTGGAGTGAGAGCAATGGGAAAATAAACGAAATACTACGCTCCGCGTGCAAAATCTATTCCCATTGAAGTTTACAATCTGCCTTGCAACCGGTTCTTCTAAAATAATATCTCTAATGATTTTAACCCGAACCCGACCATCAACCGATTTCATCATCCGCTTGCGGCATCATTCGTAGAAGTCCATGACTCCACTACTAAAGGATGCAGGGGCGCGGAAGATCGTGGGTTTGAAGCCCTTCGAAACGAGAAACGTCCACGAGATGGACAGCCGGAAGACAAGAAACAGGGTTTTGAGGCCCTGAACTAAAATACGCAGANTAGGGGCGCGGAAGATCGTGGGTTTGAAACCCTTCGAAACGAGAAACGTCCACGAGATGGACAGCCGGAAGACAAGAAACAGGGTTTTGAGGCCCTGAACTAAAATACGCAGAAAGGTGGTTCAGATGTTCATTTAGAAAGCAGAGACGACCGTTACCTTCCTAGTCACAACTGCGAGTGCCTGAGCACGTGGCCACGCCCCTTAGTGAGTATCGAGGGGCTTGGCGGGCCACAGGGCCGGGGAAGAGGTCTTCATACCGAGTGTGAGGACAGAAGAAAAGGTCAGTTGACACGGTAAAAATTGCAATCCTGCTGTGTTCACATGTCCGGTAGGCGTTCCTGAACAGATGGGATTACGCTGTTTCTTGTCAGAAAGCAGAGACGACCGTTACCTTCCTAGTCACAACTGCGAGTGCCTGAGCACGTGGCCACGCCCCTTAGTGAGTATCGAGGGGCTTGGCGGGCCACAGGGCCGGGGAAGAGGTCTTCATACCGAGTGTGAGGACAGAAGAAAAGGTCAGTTGACACGGTAAAAATTGCAATCCTGCTGTGTTCACATGTCCGGTAGGCGTTCCTGAACAGATGGGATTACGCTGTTTCTTGTCAGAAAGCAGAGACGACCGTTACCTTCCTAGTCACAACTGCGAGTGCCTGAGCACGTGGCCACGCCCCTTAGTGAGTATCGAGGGGCTTGGCGGGCCACAGGGCCGGGGAAGAGGTCTTCATACCGAGTGTGAGGACAGAAGAAAAGGTCAGTTGACACGGTAAAAATTGCAATCCTGCTGTGTTCACATGTCCGGTAGGCGTTCCTGAACAGATGGGATTACGCTGTTTCTTCACCTCTCCGCATCTCATCTCATCTCTCCACTTCAAAGCGAGAAAAAGCCAACTCGTACAGTGTATATGAAAGCTGGAATTGTGTGCGAAGTTTTACGATGGGTTACGACTGAAAGGCCAACTTCATCCAGTTTATCCCAGTAACTCCGGTTAGTTCAGTAGCTTTTCGTCATTGATGCCCAATCCATACCCAGACATTCGTGGGGGTGATGGGCAGGTAGGACCCCAATCGCTCCGCCCACTTTTTGAGTTGGGGGAGCGTATCTGGACGTCCAAAAAGAGCAGAGCGTGCTGTGCATAACCCCAATCGGCCCCCCCCCCCATCCGC